>JAFMOD010000184.1:357407-382497 GCA_019802435.1 Corydoras maculifer
ACACTCTATATGGGGCAATTTGGAGAATTCAATTGACTTGATCCATGTTTTTGCACTGTGGGAGGAAACCGGAGAACCCGGAGGAAACCCATGCGGGTTACAAAATGGTGAAACGATCTTCCAACTCTGTCCGTAAGGCAGAATCACTAAACAGTTTTAAGAAACTACTGAAGACGCATCTCTTTAACAAATACCTTTTGTAAAAAATAAAGGGGGGGGTGGCGCAGCATTAACTAACAATCAGGTTTGATGATTTTACATCATTTGTAAGTCGCTTTGGATAAAAGCATCTGCTAAATGACTAAATGGAAATGTAATCAAGCACAAGCAGCACATTATTACCTCCAGGTTCTCTTGGTGATGATGGAACTGTGGTACAGGTCATAAAGTTCTAAGTCGGTAAAACTGAGTCATGTGATGTGTTTGAAAGCGTAACACATTACATATAAAACACACAACTTAAAAAAAATATGGAGACACGATTATTGAATTATTTATATAGTGTTGATGTGGTGTTAGTCTCATTATACTTAACATTATAAATGCTGAGTTATGAATTATAATCTTTAATTGTATGAATTATGTGGCACGGTGGTTTAGTGGTTGGCATGTTCTCCTCTCAGCGCTAGGGATTCCTGGTTCGTATCCCCATCTGGGTGGAGTTTGCATGTTCTCCCCGTGTCTGCGTGGGTTTCCTCATGGTTCTCCGGTTTCCTCCCACAGTCCGAAAACATGGATCAAGTCAGATGGCCCCATATAGAGTGTGTCTGTGTGAGTGTGTCTCCAGCGATAGATTGGCACCCTGTCCTGGGTGTATCTGCCCAGCGCCCGAAACTTTCTCCCCTGGATGGGCATGGGGAACCCCCCCCCGCGACCCTTATAGAGGATAAAGCGGGAGATAAAGGATGAATGAATCTGTGGATTTGAACCTGAACCTTTTATCTCACTTTAAATCTTACTTTATTTATTTAGCGCCTGGTGGTTTTTCAGATGAGCCGCTTTTAAAGTTCAGAAGTAAATATTCAACTTCTGTAAATATCAACAAACTGAAACCAGCTCACAGTTTCTCACACACAGGAGAACTTATAAAGAGCTAAAGACAGAACCACACTGACCACAGAGTCATTTACATTTAGTTATGTAGAAGTTGCTTTTATCTATAGCAACTTAACAAAGTCAGTGGTTGCACAAAAGCAGCAGCACTAGTATATCAAACCTGATCATTATCATATGATTTTTTATTTCGGGTGTTTGTGTTAGAGATGTGTTCTCAGTTGTTTCTCAAAGATGCCAACTGACTCAGCCTTACAGACAGAGTTGTGAAGATGGTTCCACCATTTTGCAGAATATATAGGAACTATTCATTCATTCATTCATTATCTTCCGCTTTATCCTCTATTAGGGTCGTGGGTGGGGGGGGGTTCCCCATGACCATCCAGGGGAGAACGTCTCGGGCGGTGGGCAGATACACGGTGCCAATTCATCACTGCGCACACACTCACTCACACACACACTCTATATGGGGCAATTTGGAGAATTCATTTGACTTGATCCATGTTTTTGGACTGTGGGTGGAAACCGGAGAACCCGGAGGAAACCCACACGGACACAGGGAGAACATGCAAACTCCACCCAGATGGGGATTCGAACCAGGAATCCCTAGTGCTGAGAGGAGAACATGCTAATCACTAAGCCACCGTGCCGCATATAGAAACTACTTATATATAAATAAAAAGTTATTGTAATAAATGGCCAGATGAAGCGGTAAATCATTTTAAAGTGAAGCTGGGTGTACAGAGCCCCCTTTAATGTATTTGGAACATGTCTCTGAATCCTGTTATTATAATTAATATCCCTAATAAAACATTAACATGTTTTTTGTGTAAAATAAGCACAGGAATAGGATTCAGTCCTCAGACATTCATTCATTCGTTATCTTCCGCTTTATCCTCTTTCAGGGTCGCAGGGGGGTTCCCCATGCCCATCCAGGGGAGAACGTTTCGGGCGCTGGGCAGATACACCCAGGACAGGGTGTCAATCTATCACTGGACACACACCAACACAGACACACTCTATATGGGGCAATTTGGAGCATTAATTTTACCTTGAATCCATGTATTTCGACTGTGAATTGAAATATGCAAACTCCACCCAGCTCGGTATTCAAACCTGGATCCTCAGTGCTGAGAGGAGAACATGCTAACCACTAAGCCATCGTGCCACTCGGTCCTTCCTCAGACTTTTCTCTGTATTAAACACAGAGAGCAGTTTCCGGTTTACGTTCTAATGCGATGGTTTGATCTCTGAAGCTCATGGAGAGGGGTGTTCGTCTGATGTAACGCTGGATGTTGACCTTCGCCCCTTGCTGCTCATCTGGTGTCTCTGCTGCTTTATAATCAACTGACAGAGAGAGGATTAAACATGTAGACTTAATACAGATTATAAAGTTATAAAAACACCATGGTGGCTTAGTGGTTGGCATGTTCTCCTCTCAGCGCTAGGGATTCCCGGTTCGAATCCCCATCTGGGTGGAGTTTCCATGTTCTCCCCGTGTCCACGTGGGTTTCCTCTGGGTTCTCTGGTGTCCTCGCACAGTCCAAAAACATGGATCAAGGATATTAGACAAAAGAATTTAATTCTTCTGAATATTAAGTGTGTCTGTGTGAGTGTGTGCCCAGTGATAGATTGGCGTCCTGTCCTGGGTGTATCTGCCCAGCGCCCGAAACGTTCTACCCTGAATGGGCATGGGGAACCCCCCCCCCCTCACCCCACGCGCGACCCTAATAGAGGATAAAGTGGAAGATAATGAATGAATGGAAAAACACCATGATGTATTTTCCTTAATCCTACATGCTGTTCTATGCTGGTTTTACTGATCTCTGATCAGTTTATTTAAAACCTGTGTGTTTAACACTGTCACACGATATGGGTGAGACAACTATGACCTGTAAATGTGTGTGTGTGGTGATGCTGACATTCTGGAGAAGCAGATGAATTACTGAAACCCCATTAGTCACTGGTTTAATTAAAGTTGATTTTTTCTGAAAGTTTATGATGATCAGTAAACTTTAGACTAAAATAAATGTTCTGTTCAGGTTACGATCGTTGGGATCGTCCGAAATACAGAGAAGTCCATGACCAACATTCAGTATAAAGTGGACGACATGACCTCCGCCCCCATGGACGTGAAGCAGTGGGTGGACACCGAGGTAAAGCTGGAGCAGTGGATTCACTCTGTATCATGCACACTGCTCTTTATTGGATCCTGTGTGTGTGTGTTTCTGAATGAGCATGAGGAGATCTGTTCTCTATGTAAATGTTAACGAGGGCTCCTCATTGGAATGTTTGCTTCCCATCAGTAGTTCTCGACTACTTCCCTCTGAACCTGTGTGTTCTCTCCTGTAGGACCCCAGTGTGGACAGTTCTGTCATCCCTCCCAACACCTACGTCAAGGTATCTGGCAACCTGAGATCTTTCCAGGTGAGGATACCCACAGGGTTCTGCAGAATACCCACTGCAGGATAAAATGTACCTCCACACAGTTCAATCTAAGTGTTATATAGAGCAGGTGTGTGAGGGGTGTAACTGATCAATCAGAACTGACTGGGTTCTAAAGGAAGCATTACTGATCTGATGGTGGGGGCCATGTCATGGCCCTTGGTGTGTGTGTTAACTTTCTGTCTGTGAAACAGAATAACAGGTCGTTGGTGGCGTTCAGCGTCCGGATGTTGGAGGATATGAATGAAATAACCTCCCACATGTTGGAGGTGGTGCAGGCGCACATGCTGCTCAGTAAACCCTCAGCCATGGTGAGACCTTGTCTGTCTGTCTGTCTGTCCTCAGTTTCCCAGTCTGTATTGATGCACAGGAACCATACTCTTAGTGCCTGAACTCTGTGTGTGTGTGTGTGTCAGATGTCCACAGGAGGTGGGATGAGCAGCAGCATGATGGGCTCCCGCTCTGGCATGGGTTCCATAAGCTCAAGCACGGGGTACTCTGGTGCCAGTAGCATGGTGAATAATGGGTTAAATCCCAATCAGAACCAGGTAATGACACGCTGGTCCACATAACGAGGGGTTAATGAGAAGCAGCACTGCTGGAACCATGCTGTCCTTCTGTTCTGCAGGTTCTGTGTTTGATAAAGAGCTGTCCGGAACCGCAGGGCATCAGCATCCAGGAACTGAAGCAGAGACTGGGCACCATGAGCATGCCCGTCATCAGGTACGCCCATCCTGTTTAAATCGATCGAATGGCACAGCAGCGCCACATACAGGCTGGAGTAGGAAGCAGTTTCGTGCTAAACTACCGTATTTTCCGGACTATAAGGCGCACTTAAAAGCCTAAAAAATCCATTTCCCACAAATGGGACGTGCGCCTTATAATCCGGTGCGCCTTATATGTGTACTGAGTTCCAAAATCTATAAAAGTATAGTTGTGCGACCGGGTGGTTTTTTCCACACATCACCGTCCCTGCTGATCTGTGACTCCATGCGCGCTCATCTCACAGAAAAGCAGAGTGAAGAAAATGAATTCGGAGCCTGCCGTCATTCCTGGAGGATTAAATAAAGAACTCCGACCGCTGGACATTGGTGTAAAGTAAAGCTGCGGGCGGCGTGGGAGCGATGGATGATAGACGGTGAACACACGTTTACTAAAACTCGGGCGAGTTACACCACCGTCTGTGAATAGATTGTGGAGGCCTGGGCTGAAGTTTCTGCTGTAACCGTTGTCCGAGCTTTCACGAAAGCCGGCATCGTCGCCGAACGGCCGCCTGGAGACGAGACGGACTCAGACATTGATGAGGGGGAACCCGGAGTGCTGGATAGTGAAACAGCTTTTTAATTCAGACACAGAAGACGAGGACTTTGATGGATTTGTGGGAGAAGAGAGATTAAAATAATGTGTGTTTTGTCAAGTAGGAGAATAAACTTCAATTATAAATCAGCGTTTTGCATCCTTTACTTTTCTTGTAGATCGTATGTTTTAGCATGTGCCTTATAATACGCTGCCGTACAGAATAAGTACCGTACAGAAATAGAGTCCCTAATTCAGACTGCGCCTTATAGTACGGTGAGCCTTATACGTGGATCAAATACAGAAATAGACCCCGAAATTCAGACTGCGCCTTTTAATACAGTGCACCATATGGTCCGGAAAATACGGTACATGAGAAATAATTAAAGATGATTCTGGGTAATGATGAGACCCGGGACCTCGACCTTGAGGTTTCAGAGGTTTTGTTGGTGAGAGATTATATAGAAAGGTTTTCTTGTATGGGCGGAGCTTATAAGTCCTGACCTGTCCTGATACGGGAGGAATTGAATGTGTTTGATCTTTAATGAGTCGGCTGTCTGTCTGTTTGTAGGAACGTTGTGGACTTTCTGAGTAATGAGGGTCACATTTTCTCCACCATCGATGAAGATCACTTCAGATCAACAGACCAAGAAGCATAATCACCCCCCCCCCCACAAACACACACACACACACACCCACAGACAATAGTACTTCTGTTTTGACACCTGTGTGTGTGTGTGTGTGTGTGTGTTGAGGAAACGAAAGAGGAGGATGTGGTTGAAGGCCAGCCATTTTGTGGTGAGCAGCTCTCACTTCATTACACAGAAAAGATAAGAGCTGTTGCTTAGATAAAGCTTTTATTAGAACCCGGCAGGTTCTGCAGTCGGTTCTACAGCGCTGTCTCCGTCTCTCTGGTTACTGTTTCTGTTTCGCCTGAATAATAAAATATTACAGCTCATCTGTTCCCGTCACTTTGGGAAGGACCTGGTCTAGCGGTTCTGCTCTGTGTTCTAGTAGAACATGACGATGTCAGGGGGGTTCATCAGGTCCTCCACGGTCTCGTAGTCGTGATCGCTGCCCGATGACGTCCGTGCTGAAACAGGAGAACAGAAAAGAACGTTAAAGCTTGTTATTCTTCGCCTTTGGTGTGAGATGGTCTCTCTCTGTCACGAAAGGGTTAAACTGATGTGTTTATTCACAGAGGAGTGTCCCCACACACACACAATCTGGGTGGAGTTTCCATGTTCTCCCCGTGTCCACGTGGGTTTCCTCCGGGTTCTCTGGTTTCCTCCCACAGTCCAAAAACATGGATCAAGGACATTAGACAAAAGAATTTAATTCTTTTGAATATGGAGTGTGTCTGTGTAAGTGAGCGTGTGCCCCCCCAACCTTGTACAGTGGAGGTTTCTTGAGACTGTTCTGAGGAAAGGTTCCCCTCATAAGCTCCTCCTGCTTTTATGACATCACTGATTCAGTGGCATGGTGGGCATGGCTCGTGGCTGCTGGTTGATGTACAGGTTTGAGGGATCTGCTCAAGGAGGATGAGTCCCCCACTGAGTCTTGGTCCTCCCAAGGTTTCTTCCTTAAATAACAACATAAAAGGGAGTTTTGTCTTGCCACTGTCGCTTCGGCTTGCTCTTTGGGAGTTTAATGGCTTTTCACTCTATAAAGCTGCTTTGTGACAATGTACTGTTGTAAAAAGCGCTTTATAAATAAATAACTTGAACTTGATCTGCGTTCCATCAGCCAATCAGATCAACGTTGACTGTCCCATCACCATAACGACGTCCTCAACATCAGGATCACACTGAGCCTGTAGAACGTCTCTATGTTTAGTTCATCTTTACACCCACACACAGGGCCGGGTTCTAATGAGCTGGTGGGTGGAGGACTGGACCGTTGGTGATGGAGCTCTGAGGGTGAAGCGTTTCTGCTTTTTCTTTGTTCTGTTTTAGTTTCTGTTTCTGGTTCCACCAGGTTCCTTTAATAACTGCAGCATTGCCACCTGACTCGTATGTATTTATATGGTTCACAGTCGGAGTTCTTATTCAGCGTGGTGGAGGGGTTCACACGGGCGTTGGTGAGATGTTGAACTGTGGTGGTGAGTCCGATCATGACGAGGTGTTGTATCTTTCAGTTCTGCTTCAGTGCTCGATTCATGGTTCCTTGTCTTTGTAAGACCCAGCGGACCTCGGGTCACATGACACATGTCCCCTGTGATTGGTTTGGAGTTTGGTTCCTCCAGAGTGCTGAACCAATCGAATTGTTTACTGAGCATTTTATTAAATCTATCGCCACTTCACACCGTATTAAGGTGGCAGGGTGAACGGTTCCTGACAGTTCTGTGTTCTGAGGTTTGAGTCTTTAAGGCTCTCATATATGATGTTCTGACCCTGAGCATCTTTAACCTTCTGTACGGAGTTCCCTTTCTTAACGTTCTAACGTCTGCTGTTCCCAGTTCCTAAAATGTAAACAATAGCTCTATGAACTGATTAACTGTTCTCAGGATCCAGAAGCTTCTGTCCTTCAGCCGAATGGAACAAAGAACTGAGACACAACTCATTATGCTGAGAAACAGAACTCTGCACCCTAAAAAACCATAAAGTACCTTAAATCACCCTAAAGAACCCTAAAATACCTTAAATCACCCTAAAAAAACCCTAAAATACCATAAAGTACCTTAAATCATCCTAAAGAACCCTAAAATACCTTAAATCACCCTAAAAAAACCCTAAAATACCATAAAGTACCTTAAATCATCCTAAAGAACCCTAAAATACCTTAAATCACCCTAAAAAAACCCTAAAATACCATAAAGTACCTTAAATCACCCTAAAGAACCCTAAAATACCTTAAATCACCCTAAAAAAACCCTAAAATACCATAAAGTACCTTAAATCACCCTAAAGAACCCTAAAATACCATAAAGTACCTTAAAACACCCTAAAATACCATAAAGTACCTTAAAACACCCTAAAGAACCCTAAAAAACCATAAAGTACCTTGAATCACCCTAAAGTACCATAAAGTACCCTTACTCACCCTAAAAAAATATAAAGTACCTTAAATCACCCTAAAATACCATAAAGTACCCTTAATCACCCTAAAGAACCTTAAAATACAATAAAGTTCCCTAAGGAACCCGAACCCCAATATACCATAAAGTTCCCTAAAGTTCACTAGGTTTATTTGTTTACTTTAGTGCAGGGGTGCTCAATACGTCAAAGGGGTGTCAGGTCAATCGCGATGGAGTTTTGAGGAATCGTTTATCTCGTATCAGCGTTTTTTTTTATTTTTACAGCACAGTATCTGAAGTGCTTACATAGACACGCGCACACATTAAACACCATGTGATTCCTTCTGAATCGCGATCTCTATCGTTCTGCGAGCGGTCTGACGGGTCTCTCGCTGTTCCCAAAACCGGCATGTGGTCACGCCTCCGTCCCTAAATACCAAGAACTGCCTCCCGAATCATCTCCATTAGATTAACATTACATTACATGTTTCTGTTTGTGTTTTTACACTTTACTTGCCTGACGAGACGAGTGAAGGACGAGTGAAGCTCAAAAAGAACTAAAATGTTCCACTTTCATTTAGAGTGGGGGATGGGAGGGGAGGGGTTGAATTTTTATTTTTATTTTATTTTTTTACAATGTCAAACTCAAAATGCATTTGCTTTTATTAATGTTCATGTTCTGTTTAGGGGCGACACAGTGGCTTAGTGGTTGGCATGTTCTTCCCTCAGCGCTAGGGATTCCCAGTTCACATCCCAATCTGGGTGGAGTTTCATGTCCTCCCCGTGTCAGTGTGGGTTTTCTCCGGGTTCTCCGGTTTCCTCCCACAGTCCAAAAACATGCATCAAGGTCAATTGAGTTCTCCAAATTGCCCCAATATAGAGAGTGTCTGTGTGAGTGAGTGTGTGCCCAGTGATAGATTGGCGTCCTGTCCTGGGTGTATCTGCCCAGCGCCGAAAGTGTTCTCCCCTGGATGAGCATGGGGTGTGTATGTGCTTACCTTTGTCCCCGCGTGCTTTGGCCATGGTTTTCCTCGGAGACTTGACGTACGTGTTTAATTTGCTGACGCTCTCAGATTGGGACTTTCGAGGCATCAGAGGCGGAGCTTCATCTTGGATCTAATTTGCATATATAGAGAGAAAAAGCAGATTTCCTGTCATGAACCGATGAACAGTCTATTTGTGGTAAAGAAGGAAGTGATCTTTTAGTTTCAGAATGATCTTGAGGGATCAGCAAGACTTTAGTTTATAAAAAGCCCATAACTATGTGGACACTCTCACACCAGGTTAAAGCAGCAGTCCGTCGGTCTGTCCGTCAGCCGTTAAACTTAGCCCGGGGCGTGTGTTCCCGTTAGAACGATTGTTCTGAGGTTTAAGTTTGGAACGTTCTGAGGTCATCACTCGAAGCGGGTGGAGTCCACCCACTTTGTAGGTGGAGTGTGGCCTTACTTACCTTTGGGGGTGGAGGAGGAGTGCTTCTGCCGGGACACAGGGACAGGGCCGATACCTCCTTGGTGGGGACCTGGCTCTTGGATTTGTTTTTGGTCTTTCCTTTTTTGGGTTGTGCAGCCGACGGTTTGCGTTTGGGGGGGCGCGGGGGAGGAGCCATGTCCTGATTGGTGAGCTTATAGAACTTGTGGTAGAAGTGCTCGGTAACCTCGGTGACAGTCTGTAGGTGGAGCTCGGGGGTCCGGCCCTTGGGCCAGGGCAGGGGGTCCGAGACGAACGACAGGGAGAGCTGCAGCCAGCGCACGGGCAGTTCGAAACACTCCTGCACCCTCTCCGGAAAGCTCACCAGCACCACGGTTTCCTCCAGCGCCTCCTCCAGGGTCAGTGTGGGTAACCCCGAGAGCGGGTCGTTCTCCAGAAGCTTGTCCTTGTTCACCACCTTAACGTCCATAGGCAAAGGGAAGCTGCTGAGTTCGGATAAACTGTACTTCTTCTTATCTGAGAGCTTCTCCACAAAGTTGATGGGCGTGAAGAGGGGCAGGTGGACCTCACCCCGCTGCTCCTGCTTGCCCTCCTCATCATCCTCCTCATCGTCTTCGTCGTCCACGATCCTGTTGCAGATCAGACTCTCCACGTTTTGCGATGCTCCCGGAAGGCTGATCGTTTGTAAGCTCAGGACCTCCAGCTGCTCTCCGACGCTCAGCTCTGGAACTCCTTCCTCTTCCACCTCCTCGCAGTGGCGCGTGACGGTGACCCTCAGGCCGGGCGAACGGGAGAAGGCCGTGTAGACGTCGTACACGCCGTTGAACTCGCGCGCTCTGCGGCGCATCTGTCCTTTGTAACCCTGAGAGATCAGAAAGTACTGCTGGGTTCTCCTTCCCTTCGGGGTGCAGGCCAGAACCATCTGAGTTTTGGAGCATCGGTGTATGACCAGGCTTCTGCCCTTCTTCAGCTTACTGAACCAACTGCAGGAGAACAAGGCATGGGTGTGGGCTTCAGGTTCCTCCAGAATCTCAGCCATGGTGGGGAAGTCTGCGTGAGGCCAAGTGGCGACTTCATTCAGCATCAGCGGCGTCACGAAGGTCAGATGTTTGCACTGCTCTGTGACGTCCACCACGTCCACCTCCAGAGTGGAGGGGAACTTCACAATGTTCTTTCTCACTGTAAAAAAAAACATCATCATCATCAAACTCCAGAAGACACTCACAGTTAAATCAGTGAACCCTGCCTCTCAGGGTGGTGGTGCGGGACTACGCACTGTGCATGATGCCCTGGATTTGGTAGATGGGGCTGAAGAACAGCGGTTGGTCACATCTCTTGGCTTTGGTTCTGCAGAAGCGGCGGCGGGACAGCCGTGTGGATAACATGATCTCCTGAAGCGAGTAGTTCTGCTCGTTCTCACACTCGTAGAACTCTCCATAAAGGGACAGCGGAACGTTGATATCGGCGCTGACCTGCTGCTGGCCCTTCACTCGACAGCGGGCGTGGTCATACTCGTACTCCGAGCGCTCCACCGACAGGATGGTGATCTCGGTTCCGGCCGGCACCGTCAGGTCCTCGATGGTCAGATGGTTCTTACTGATGAAGGTGAACGAGCCACTAGCATCCACCCCCACGGGCAGCAAGCTGACCATCTCCTCCACCGTACTGTACGGTAGATCCTCAGGAACCAGACGGAACTGACCTGGAGACACAGGAAGTGGAACCAAGTGTCATTAATCCGACCTCAGGTTCTCAGCATGGTTCTGACAGTTCCGATAATGGTTCTGATGTTTGGGACGGCACCCAAACCATGTGGATCTTTGGTGAAATCAGAGATCCTGAATAATTGATCGTATTGATCATACCTATTAATCAATAATCAATCATATTTAGGTTCCACTCCTCAGATCGGATAACATCCAACCTGAACCTGAGAGATCCATTGACGGCTGTGTTTCTAAATGTGTTCCACAAGGTTCTCTACTCAGTCCAGATCATTTTAATGGGTTTAATTACGATGACGTTGAACTCCCCTGAGATCAAAGCCTGCTCCTCCACCCGAGAACCAAGAACCGAAACTTCACTGACCTCTGAACCCTCCCTTTACATCCAAACATCAAACATGGCTTAATCTCAGGATCTCCTCACCATCACCAACATGGTCTAGAGTGTGATTACAAGTTCTTCGAAATGTGTTGGCGGCACGGTGGCTTAGTGGTTAGCACGTTCGCCTCTCAGCGCTAGAGATTCCCGGTTCGAATCCCCATCTGGGTGGAGTTTCCATGTCCTCCCCGTGTCTGCGTGGTTTCCTCCGGGTTCTCCGGTTTCCTTCCACAGTCCAAAAACATGGACCAAGTCAATTGAGTTCTGCAAATTGCCCCATATAGTGTGTGTCTGTGTGAGTGAGTGTGTGTCCAGCAATGGATTTGCCAAGCGCCCAAAACTTTTTCCCCTGAATGGGCATGGGGAACCCCCCCCCCCCCCGCGACCCTAATAGAGGATGAAGCGGAAGATAATGAATGAAAGGCACCGGAGATCCTGAAGTCTGAGGAACCCCAAACTGAGGAACCTAATTAATGATCAGCACCCCCCCCCACCCCCGCCCGCGCGCTGACTCATCCACGTTACACGATTATCTTAACAAGATCTCATTGATGAGGTCACTGAGAACCCACGTTCCTCATCAGAAGAACACACGATACAACCATGAGGAACTTCCCATCTGCAGTGTGAGAAAGAACCAGACTTAAAGATGTGGAAGGGTGAAAGAGCCGATAGAACCGTTTGAGTTTACAGTTCTGGTCGCGGCGTGAAACCTTGATCAGACTGAGTTCAGATTCTTTTTATTTCAGGAAAAGTTGAAGTTGGCGGGGCAGCACGGTGGCTTAGTGGTTTAGCATGTTCTCCTCTCAGCACTAGGGATTTCCGGTTCAAATCCCCATTTGGGTGGAGTTTCCATGTTCTCCCCGTGTCTGCGTGGGTTTCCTCCGGGTGCTCCGGTTACCTCCCACAGTCCAAAACTTGGACCAAGTCAATTGAGTTCTCCAAATTGCCCCCTATAGAGTGTGTCTGTGTGAGTGAGTGTGTGTCCAGTGATAGATTGGCGCCCTGTCCTTGGTGTATCTGCCCAGTGCCCGAAACATTCAGAGAGACGTTTTGGGCACTGGGCAGATACCCCCGGCCCCCCCCCCCCCCCCCGCGACCCTAATAGAGGATGAAGCGGGAGATAATGAATTAAGTTGGCGGTTTTGAAAACGTGGCAGAGGGAGCAGGTTCTCCGCAGGGTTCCTTACCCACCTGAATGTTCCAGTGGGAGTTCGAACGTGGTGTTGTTACTGATGTCCTCACAGCTCACCGACAGCAGCTGGAAATCAGTCACCTTCACCAGATCCCCCGTAGATAAACACACCTCGCTGCCTGAGAGCTCGTAGACGGAACCTGAGAACCGAAAGCAGCATCCGGTTACCTTCACTTCTAAATGATCCATAAACATCCATTATCTTCCGCTTTATAGTATCTTAGGGTTGCGCGAAGGGAGGGGGGGTTTTCCCCATGCCCATCCAGGGGAGAACAATTTGGGCGCTGGGCAGATACACCCAGGACAGGGTGCCAATCTATCACTGGACACACACTCACTCACACAGACACACTCTATATGGGGCAATTTGGAGAAGTCAATTGACTTGATCCATGTTTTTAGACTGTGGGAGGAAGCCGGAGGAAACCCACGGGGAGAACATGAAAACTCCACCCAGATTGGGATTCGAACTGGGAATCTCTAGTGCTGAGAGGAGAACATGCCAACCACTAAACCACTGCGTCGCCCCTAAACAAAACATGAACATTAATAAAAGCAAATGCATTTTAAGTTTGACATTGTAAAAAATATTCACCCACCCCACTCTAAATGAAAGTGAAACATTTTAGTTCTTTTTGAGCTTCACTCGTCCTTCACTCGTCTCGTCAGTCAAATAAAGTGCAGAAACAGAAACATCTAATGTAGATGATTCTCGAGGCAGTGCTTCGGATTTAGGCATGGAGGCGGGGGCACATTCCGGTTTTGGGAACAGCGAGAGAGATGGAGGGGGGGGCAGACTGCTCGCTTGCACAGCGATAGAGATTTATGTTTAGAATTTATCACATTGTGTGTGAATGTGTGTGCGTGTGTGTGTGTATAAGCGCTTCCGATACTGTGCTGTAAAAAAAGTGCGGATACGTGATAAACGTTTTTTTTTTTTTTCAAACCTCCATCGTGATCAACCTGACACATTCATTTGGTCATTTATTGGACGCTTTTATCCAAAGCGACGTACAAGGTGAGCACAGGGTTCATCACAACATCCCTGGAGCAATGAGGGTTAAGGGTCTTGCTCAAGGACCCACATTGGTAACTTTAGTGGACCTGGGATTTGAACCCCCAACCTTCAGATTGATAGCCCAACGCCCTAACCTCTGAGCTACCACGCCCCTTCGCGATCCACGTATTGAGCACCCCTGCACTAAAGGAACCCGATCTGAAGATATTTAAAGCTTCAGAACCTGTCCATCTGATCTGAGGAGATCTACTGTATAAAGAACCAGATGTTTGTATAAATGTTCTGATCTGTAAAGCTACGGAACTCAGGGAGGAACCTCATCTGATTGGACGAAGGTTCGTCATCTCAATTCGGGGCAAAGACAGTTTCTCATTATTCCAGTTGAACCTTTAATCCATCACTCCGTCCCACCGTCTCCACCTGCCTCGCTCCGTTACGCTGACTCATTAAATATCTTCAGGGAACATCTCAGAACACATCGCCACAAACAATATACACAAAACTGTCAAAGAAAATCAGATTGGACACTGATCATGTTTGATTAGACGCTTCCTCTTTAAACACTGTGATGCTCTCACATCTGTGATTTGAATAAAATCATCTGATAAATATAAATCGAATATAAATATTGATGAGGGGCCCTGACAGAGCGTCACAGAAAGCAGAACGAGAATGTTCTGTATCTTGGGGCTGTTCTCAGAGCTGAGCAGAGAGACTGGATTTTGGTCTGATGTAAATCTTCAGAGGTCTGAATCTGATGTCCCTCATCCTTCTGAGGAGCATGTCCTCTGAGATCCGAGCTGAACCAGGATGATCAGACACCTGCTCTCATCCGGAGGGAGGAGGCTTCACTGAGGAATGTGATCAGGTGGAGGGTTGTGATGTGCAGTGTGTGAGAGGAGCGGGTTCAATAAAGCTCGTATTGTTTAATCCGGGTTAATGTTTTATTAGACTTCTTCTCTCTGAACTTCCCATTTACATGAAAACCCCGACTCGATCAGGAAGTCTGAGGTTTTTGATCATCGGACTAAACTCCTGTCTTTTTGGAAGGCGTGCAGGTGTTTTCCAGGTGTTCACAGATGTTTATGCTGCGTCTGATGGGGCGCGTGCGCGTGTGCGCGTGCTTACCTTGAAAGTAAACTCCGGAGCAGACCTGCAGCACGCGCGGCAGTGACGTCCGCTCGAGCCCGCTGACGTAATCCTGCAGACCCATCACCTCCCGGGGATCAGAACCGACCTCCATCATGCATCACACGCCGACTGCGTGCCGCCTGTCCGCCTGCGTGCGCGTCTTAGAGCTGAGAAACGTTCAGCACTTCCTATAAAACACACAGAGCTGCCCACAACAGTACACACGTCATACGATCACACACACACACATAAACTTTCTTACACACACACACACACTCACACACGTAAACTCTCTCTCTCACACACAAACTCTCTCTCACACACATAAACTCTTTCACACATTCACCCACACACACACATAAACTCTCTCTCACGCACAATAAACTCTCACACACTTCCTCACACACTCACTAATAACACATTAGTACCCCCTCACCCAGGGGTGTTTTTAGGGTTTAGAAACATTAGGGGTTTAGCCTTATTCCCCCCTCTGTCCTCTTTAAAAATTACCCCCTTGAGGGTATTTATCCATTTTTCAAACTGTGGTTACATTAATTTTATTTAATCATTTATTAATTATTCATTCATTCTTTATCTTCCGCTTTATCCTCTATTAGGGTTGTGTGTGTGTGGGTGGGGGGGGGGGGGTTCCCCATGCCCATCCAGGGGAAAACGTTTCAGGCGCTGGGCAGATACACCCAGGACAGGGCGCCAATCCATCGCTGGACACACACTTACTCACACACACTCTATATGGGGCAATTTGGAGAACTCAATTGACTTGATCCATGTTTTTTGGACTGTGGGAGGAAACCGGAGAACCCGGAGGAAACCCACACGGACACGGGGAGAACATGGAAACTCCACCCAGATGGGGATTAATATTTTGTATATAGGCGGCACGGTGGCTTAGTGTTTAGCACGTTCTCCTCTCAGCACTAGGGATTCCCGGTTCGAATCCCCATCTGGGTGGAGTTTCCATGTTCTCCCCGTGTTCGCCCGAAACGTTCTCCCCTGGATGGGCATGGGGACAGGACCCCCCCCCCCAACCCAAGTAGAAGATAATGGATGAATGGATGAATATAAACACGTCTATTGGAGCGTCTGTAGAGCCGACTCATACTCCACTCTGAATCAGTTAGTGTGTAGTGTGAGGCGCCAGGTGGCGCCACCTGTCGTCGTCGCCGTTGGTGGAGTAACAGAAGAAGCAGCAGGAGCGTTACCCAGAGTGCCATGCAGCTTTAGGAATGAATGATGGCGAAAAATAGCGCCACCAACATTCCGAACTTTGATTGTCCTTCGTGGTGAGTATTTCAGCATTTAAACCGAACCTGCAGCCGCGTTTACAGCGGTGCTTTTAAACAACTTCAGCTCCATTCCATCATCTGAAGAAGCTCCGACCTGCGCGCCGCGCTGAACGCCTCAGCAAGAAAAGACGGCGGCCGTGTCCCGAATCAGTGCGAGTTTCACTCTGTAGGCTGCACCCGTCAGCGCCGCCCTGCGGCTCCGCTGCGCCCTCTGTTGTGCGCCCTCTGTAGTGCGCACTGCGTGGTTTGGGACGCGCGGGTCCGTAATGGCGGTGTGTAGACGGCGGCACGAACAGAACAGAAGAGAGTTTTATAAAATCTTAAATCCTTTACAGAAATCTTTATATCAAAGTTTATTTATTAAAGAACGATCGCTGCGCTCCGACCTTCCGACATGAAATCTCCTAATTAAACATGCAGTTTTTGTGGCATTAATTATAACGAACTTATAAAATAACGCAAATATTTCATTCAAAAGAACGAACAAGATTTTTTTGTTTTGTTTCGACGGCCTTCTGTTTTAATATTCAATGTAAAATTTGGCGGTACGGTGGCTTAGTGGTTTGGTATGTTCCATCTGGGTGGAGTTTCCATGTTCTCCCCGTGTCCGCGTGCGTTTCCTCCGGTTTCTCCGGTTTCCTCCCACAGTCCAAAAACATGGATCAAGTCAATTGAGTTCTCCAACTTGCCCCATATAGAGTGTGTCTGTGTGAGTGAGTGTGTGCCCAGCGATAGATTGCCCCCTGTCCTGGGTGTATCTGCCCAGCACCCGAGACGTAGACCCCCCCCACGAATCTAATAGAGGATAAAGTGGAAGATAATGAATGAATGAATGTAAAATTAATGGGATTCAAATGTAAATGTCTTCATGTAAATCATCGCTAAACGATGGAATGATAAAAAATAAATAAATAATGCGGCGGCACGGTGTCTTAGTGGTTTGGCATGTTCTCCTCTCAGCGCTAGGGATTCCCGGTTCGCATCCCGATCTGAGTGGACTTTCCATGTTCTCCCCGTGTCTGCGTGGGTTTCCTCCGGGTTCTCCGGTTTCCTCCCACAGTCCAAAAACATGGATCAAGTTAGATGAATTCTCCAAATTGCCCCATATGGAGTGTGTCTGTGTGAGTGAGTGTATGTCCAGCGATAGATTGGCGTCCTGTCCTGGGTGTATCTGCCCAGCACCCGAAACGTTCTCCCCTGGATGGGCATGGGGAACCCCACCACGACCCTAATAGAGGATAAAGCAGGAGATAATGAATGGATGGATGAAAGGCACACTCTGTAGGTTCCCTTTAGTTTAGTGCTCTAAGTGAAGTGGAGACTCGGTTCTCCGGGTTCTTCGGAGCGGGCCGTCAGCAGTGTGGAGGTGTCTCTCTGAATCAGAGGGTGGAACCCTCACCCCTCCACCTCAGAGAACCTGATTAATGTGTTTGGTTTTGTAGGGCGGGGAAACCGCCACCTGGACTTCACCTGGACGTAGTGAAAGGAGACAAGCTGATTGAGGTGAGTCTTATCCCGTCACACGGTTCGTCGGTACGAGTTAACGTTGGTCAGTTAGTATTAACCTGACTCTGACTCGAGTTCTGATCACGTAACAATAGGTTTATATCATTTAGGGTTGGAGGGTGGCACGGTAGGTTAGTGGTTTAGCATGTTCTCCTCTCAGCGCTGGGGATTCCCAGTTCGAATCCCAATTGGGGTGGGGTTTCCATGTTCTCCCCGTGTCCGCGTGGGTTTCCTCCAGGTTCTCCGGTTTCCTTCCACTGTCCAAAAACATGTGTGAGTGTGTGTCCAGCGATAGATTGGCGTCCTGTCCTGGGTGTATCTGCCCAGCGCCCGAAACGTTCTCCCCTGGATGGGCATGGGGAACCCCCCCGCGACCCTAGTAGAGGATAAAGCGGGAGATAATGGATGGATTTAGGGTTAGCCACTCGGTACCGAGTCCGTTGGTGTACTTCTGCACTGGATACTAACCCGACTGTCTGCTGCCCGGATGCGGTTCTGCTCTGCGGTGCTCTGGTGGCTTTCGGGTCCAGGACGGTGCTATAGGAACCCGAGCCCTGTGATTTAAGCACTGAGGGGGAGTCATGACCTCAGCTGTTATTACTCAGGGTCACATGACCTTGGTGTCTGACTGTGTGGGGGATCAGAGTAATGAACGGGTGAGAGTGTGTGCAGAAGCTGATCATCGATGAGAAGAAGTTCTACTTATTTGGGAGGAACCCAGATCTTTGTGACTTCACTATAGATCATCAGTCGTGTTCTCGGGTCCACGCGGCTCTGGTTTACCACAAACATCTGAAGAGGCTCTTCCTCATCGACCTCAACAGCAGTGAGTTTCATCTCCCCAACACTCACACGCATAACTCTGCAGCATTCAGGCATGGTTTAATTACCGTATTTTCCGGACCATAAGGTGCACCGTATTTTAAGGCGCAGTCTGAATTTCAGGGTCTATTTCTGTATTTGATCCACGTATAAGGCTCACCGTATTATAAGGCGCAGTCTGAATTAGGGACTCTATTTCTGTACGGTACTTATTCTGTACGGCAGCGTATTATAAGGCACATGTTAAAACATACGATCTACAAGAAAAGTAAAGGATGCAAAACGCTGATTTATAATTAACTTGACAAAACACACATTATTTTAATCTCTCTTCTCCCACAAATCCATCAAAGTCCTCGTCTTCTGTGTCTGAATTAAAAAGCTGTTTCACTATCGAGCACTCCGGGTTCCCCCTCATCAATGTCTGAGTCCGTCTCGTCTCCAGGCGGCCGTTCGGCGACGATGCCGGCTTTCGTGAAAGCTCGGACAACGGTTACAGCAGAAACCTCAGCCCAGGCCTCCACAATCCATTCAGAGATGGTGGCGTAACTCGCCCAAGTTTTAGTAAACATGTGTTCACCGTCTATCATCCATCGCTCCTAGCCGCCCGCAGCTTTACTTTAAACGCCCTGTTTACACCAATGTCCAGCGGTCGGAGTTCTTTATTTAATCCTCCCGGAATGACGGCAGGCTCCGAATTCATTTTCTTCACTCTGCTTTTCTGTGAGATGAGAGAGCATGGAGTCACAGATCAGCAGGGACGGTGATGTGTGGAAAAAACCACCCGGTCCCACAACAATACTTTTATAGAATTTGGAACTCAGTACACGTATAAGGCGCACCGGATTATAAGGCGCACGTCTGATTTCTGGGAACATTTTAGGCTTTTAGGTGCACCTTATAGTCCGGAAAATACGGTAATTAAATTCTAATGAAACTGAATGGTTCTCTGTTTGTGGAACAGCTCATGGGACGTTCCTCGGACACATCCGCCTGGAGCCCCATAAACCTCAGCAGGTTCCCATCGACTCCACCATGTCGTTCGGAGCCTCCACCCGCGTCTACACCATTCGGGAGAAGCCTCAGAGCCAGGCCAACGTCAGCGCGGGGGATAAAAGCGGCGAGGACGAGGAGCTCAAAGGACTGCTGGGACTCCCCGAGGAGGAGACGGAGCTGGAGGTGGGTGGAACCTTAAGGGTAGTTTCAGAATGCTCTGCTTGTCCTTCTGAGTGTTTCAAGCTGTGTTTTCATTTGTGAATGAACGAAACGACCTGAATGTTCTAAATGAAGAACCTGACCGAGTTCAACACCGCACACAACAAGCGCATCTCCACCCTCACCATCGAGGAGGGCAACCTGGACATCCAGAGACCCAAGAGGAAACGGAAAAGCTCCCGAGTCAGCTTCAGTGAGGAGGAGGAGATCATCAACCCAGGTGAGGAGATCAGAGGAGAGACCTGAGCACCCGGACTTAATCCACCTGAACCATAGAGCACCACCTCACACCCTCTGATGAAGCTTCAGCAGATTGAGGACCTCAAACTTTAATTTAACAAAACCACGAAAGACAATCAGGAATTAATTCATATTATTATAGACTCATTATGCAGGTGATGGTGACTTAGTGGTTTAGCATGTTCTCCTCTCAGCGCTAGGGATTCCCGGTTCAAATCCCGATCTGGGTGGAGTTTCCATGTTCTCCCCGTGTCTGCGTGGGTTTCCTCCAGGTTCTCCAGTTCCTCCCACAGTCCAAAAACATAGATCAAGGTCAATTGAGTTCTCCAAATTGCCCCATATAGTGAGTGTGTGCCCAGCGATAGATTGCCGTCCTGTCCTGGGTGTATCTGCCCAGAGCCCGAGACGTTCTCCGTTCTCCCCCCCCCCCGCGACATTAATAGAGGATTAAGAGGAATATAATGGATGGATGTTAATATGCGGGGTGGCAAGGTGGCTTAGTGGTTGGCACGTTCTCCTCTCAGCGCGAGAGATTGCCATTTCGAATCCTCATCTGGGTGGAGTTTCCGTGTTGTCCGTATGGGTTTCCTCCGGGTTCTCCGGTTTCCTCCCACAGTCCAAAAACATGTATCAAGGTCAATTGAGTTCTCCAAATTGCCCCCAATTGTGAGTGAGCAAGTGTGTGTCCAGCGATGGATTGGCGCCCTGTCCTGGGTGTATCTGCCCAGCACCCGAAACGTTCTCCCCTGGATTTGCATGGGGAACCACCCCCCCCGCGACCCTAATAGAGGATAAAGAGGAATATAATGGATGGATGTTAATATGAGGGGCGGCACGGTGGTTTAGTGGTTGGCATGTTCTCCTCTCAGCGCTAGGGATTCCCGGTTCGAGTTTCCAATGTTGTCCACGTGGGTTTCCTCCGGGTTCTCCGGTTTCCTCCCACAGTCCAAAAACATGGATCAAGGTCAATTGAGTTTTCAAAATTGCCCCATATAGAGTGTGTCTGTGTGAGTGAGTGTGTGTCCAGTGATAGATTGGGGGTGTATTTCTGGGTGTATTTGCTCAGACGTTCTCCCCTGGATGGGCAACCCTAATATAGGATAAAGCGGAAGGTGGATGGATGTTAATATGCAGTGGTCCAGTGTTGTCTATTAATAATAAAAGAGTATTCCGTGTTTACGTTAATGTAACCCTAAATAAATGTAACCCTGATGTTTCGGTGTCTCTCAGAGGACGTGGACCCCTCGGTGGGACGCTTTAGGAACATGGTGCAGACAGCCGTTGTTCCTCTAAAGGTACCTTCATAACACGATAACTGTTGATGTTAGAACGTTCCATAAAGCCTCACCCCCCCCCCCCCCTCTGATGGTTGGTTTGTTTTTCAGAAGAGGAAATCGGAGAGCGGCAGCGTTTTGGGAATCGAGGATTCGATGACCCATCGCATTCACACGTTCCCCCTGAAAGCAGGTCTGTACGGAGATCTTCCACCCACGAGCCACGAGGCCCATCCTGGAGGGGGCACCATGATGGGGGGGCTACCTCTCCCGAACCCCGCGCCGGAGGTGGACTTGGCCCCCGAGCCTCCCCTGCCTCCCATCATGCTCAACCCCACTCCGGTGTCCGGCCCCTACATGCCCGAGGGGCTCAGTGAACCACGCAAGAAGAAGTATGCCAAAGAGGCGTGGCCCGGCAAGAAGCCCACACCCTCTTTACTCCTGTAGGGGGCGTGTCCGGGGCCGTTTTGATGTTTTGTATGAATAGTGAACTTTTATATTTCTGCTTACGTTACATTGAGTTCAAAGACTTTCCCCAGAGACGATGAGGGACGGGATAGGAACGCCGCTCATCACTCAGAGAGAGTTACAGACCGATGGGGGTGATTTTTAATGAATGCAGACTCAGTACTGTGTGATACCTGCTCCATCACTAGATGGCGATAACGGGAACACCAGGGCCGTTGGGTTCGAACTTTCCAGACGTTATTGATTTGTTTTAACGACGTTGTTTCTTAATTAGATCACAGAATCGATTAATCTAATGTGGGAGCCTTAACGACCACCAACCGTACAAAACCAAAAGTATATGAACACCTCCGTGTCTCATTGACACCCACTGGGGGGGGGGGGGTGCTCCTAAGGGCCCTCGCCTGAGGCCACATTCCAGCTGGGTATAAAGAAGGTTAACATGGTGGAGAACGGGCTTTCCTCAAACTTCAAGAGGCTTTAAAAAGCTTTAGCGTGGGCGAGTGAGCACATACTTTTGGTTTGGTGACGTCGCCCTCGGGTGGAGAGTCAGTGACGAACGCCTGAACGTTCCTCCGCCTGTGCTTCGGGACCTTTTTAACCGCCCTGCCGCCGTGTTTGTAACTCCTCCTCCTGTTCACCTTCTGCTTTTGTAACTGAATGGACAGTAAAGGATGATGAGGATGATGAGGATGAAGATGAAGCTGTGGTTTTATTCCTGTTCACATCACACAACCCTGAGGTGACAGCGCCACCCTGTGGGATGGTGGAGTGCAGGCCTGTGAGGGTTCAGGCGGTCGCAGCTCTTTTCTTAAACTGAACCTTTAAACGCTGTGACATCATCATCATGGTTTCTTTATATTATTCGTGTTAGTCTTTCATTTCCCTTTTTTGTTTTTATATAAGGTGTGTGTGTGTGTGTGTGTGTGTGTGTGTGTGTGTGTGTGTGTGTGTGTGTGTGTGTGTGTGAGAGAGACGACCCGCTGCGGTTCAGTTTGTTTACATCTGTACAGACAGTAAAGGAGCATCACATAAAGGTTCTCTGTTCTCTTTCTGAGGTTCTGCTTAAAAACATTTGTGATAACTGATCACAAGTCATTCGTCTCCACAGAAATCCATCCATTATCTCCTGCTTTATCCTCTATTAGGGTCGCGGTGGGGTTCCCCATGGGGCGCTGGGCAGATACACCCAGGACAGGACGCCAATATATCACTGAACACACTCACTCACACAGACACACTCTATATGGGGCAATTTGGAGAATTCAATTGACTTGATCCATGTTTTTGGACTGTGGGAGGAAACCGGAGAACCCAGAGGAAACTCCAGAGAGACTCATGGAAACTCCACCCAGATTGGGATTTGAACCGGGAATCCCTAGCGCTAAAAGGAGAACATGCCAAACCACTAAGCCACTGTGCTGCCCCTCCACAGAAGTGTTTTTATTCATTCAAATAACGCGGGGGGGGGGTATATGGAATTTGCAAAGCTCATTACAGTAATTAACTAATAAACATGAGAAGGGGCGTTTGAGTTCACAGATTGGTTTGAGTTTAATTGCAGTCTGCAGGTTAATTTAATTATAACAATCGTTAAATCATTAAATCCGATCTGGAGACCTTCACACCAGCCCAGGCTCTGATGGCTGCCTCTCCACGGCGCTGATCCTCAGATGGATCCCGTTGATGGATCTGAGCACTAGTTTGGGGATCATCTTGGGGACGTGATTGGGGTCGTTGATGAGGACGTACCTCTTCAGCGTCAGCGCCACCACCACCTTCATCTCGTTCATGGCAAAGTTCTGCCCAATGCAGTTCCTGAAGTCAAGAAACAAAACCATCAGCCATCTTGATACAGAATCAGGACCTGCAAACTCCCACCTCCCATCCTCCACCTGAGATGCTGATGGGAGGTGGAAGTTTGTGGAGCTGTGCCACATTCTGATCACTCGATTTCATTAAAACTCCTGTAACATCGTTTACCTCTGAACCTCTGAGTCACTGTGCTGAATCAAACTGATTCTGACTCAGTGAAGTGATTCTGATTCACAGCTCGAATCCTGTAACCCTCACAGGTTTAAATCTGCACCTGGAGGTTGGATTTACCCGAATTATTATTTTCTACACTCTTATCTTGAACACGTCTATCTCGGTGGGTGTGGGAATGGAAGTTGGTGTGGGAGTGGGTGTGGGAGTGGGTGTGGGAGTGGAAGTGGGAGTGGGTGTGGAAGTGGGAGTGGGTGTGTGAGAGAGAGTATTCATTTCTTTGGTTCATGACTGACAGATGAATCGGTGACGCACCCTGCACACCATGCTCCCCACCCTCACACCCTGCACATCATGCTCCTCACCCTCACCATGCTTCACACATTCCTTCTGCAGTGTTTAAATGTACCCCCTCCGGTGGGTGTGGCTCATGGGCATCTCTGGATAAGGTGTGTTCAGGTACATTTTTAGATCATCACCATCTCGGATGATGGTGACGACAGACTGGGATGATCTCTCTAGAGTTACCATCAGGAAAAAGATCAAAGATCTTGATGATCAAAGAGCTCTCAGACGCTCATGATTGGCTGGTGTTGTGGTGATGTCTCTATACAAACCTGGGTCCAGCAGAGAAGGGAACGAAAGAATGTGGAGATCTGTTGGCAGTGTTCTCTGGTAGGAACCTCAGAGGATCGAACACCTATGAAAAATAAAAAAAAAGGAACATTCTTCTTCTTCTTGGTCTCCAGTTCCTTCACACTGAGGGAAGCTCTGCTCCCTTAGAACCATGGAACTCTACACTCTACAGCACTATACATGATTCAGTATTGTGGAGAAATGTCTAAAACTTTGGGCTGCGTTCATCATCATCATCCTGACCTCGAGCTCTGTAACGCAAACAAACAGCAAGCGCAGAGATGGGCGTCGCAGCGATTACGGTGTGAACTGGTTTTCTTACATCTGGATTCTCCCAAACTGTGGGGTTGTGATGAATTCCATAAATGCTGACTCCAATCAGAAGACCTGTGAATACAGAGCCCCAGAGTTAGAGAGCAGAGCAGAAGGTTCTCCAGCAGCACACAGAGGAATGATGCCCCATGATTCACCGGGTTCTCCAACCACTGCCGCAGGGCCTGCAGTCATTAATCATAACAGCTCGTCTGTATGACATCATGTACCATCATCACCAAGATCACCGTCATGCACCATCAACACCATCAGCACCATCAGCACCATCATGCACCAAGATCACCATCAGCACCATCATGTACCAAGATCACCATCAGCACCATCATGCACCATCAGCACCAAGATCACCATCAGCACCATCATGCACCATAATGCACCATCAGCACCATCATGCACCATCAGCACCTAGATCACCATCAGCACCATCATGCACCATCATGCACCATCATGCACCATCATGTACCATCATGCACCCTCATGCATCATCATGCACCATCATGCACCATCATGTACCATCATGCACCCTCATGCACCATCATGCACCATCATGCATCATCATGCATCATCATGCACCATCATTACCACCATCATCACCATCAGCACCATCATGCACCATCA
>JAFMOD010000184.1:403778-436278 GCA_019802435.1 Corydoras maculifer
TGTCACAAAGCAGCTTTACAGAATGAAAAGCCTTTAAACCCCCAAAGAGCAAGCCGAAGCGACAGTGGCAAGAAAAAACTCCCTTTTATGTTGTTATTCAAGGAAGAAACCTTGGGAGGACCAAGACTCAGTGGGGGACTCATCCTCCTTGAGCGGCCAGGCAGCAACAACAATGTAGGACAGCGAGAGACATTTAACAAATGGAAAAACTAAAAACTAACGCCAAACCACTAAGCCACTGCGCCGCCCCCAAAAGGTCATAATCTGAATTTTAATTTACATCAAATACAGAGTTCACGGTGGCTTAGTGGTTGGCATGTTCTCCTCTTCCCGGTTCCCGGTTCGAACCCCCATCTGGGTGGAGTTTCCATGTTCTCCCCGTGTCGTTCCTCCGGGTTCTCCAGTTTTCTCCCACAGTCCAAAAACATGGATCAAGTCAAGTGAGTTCTCCAAATTGCCCCATATAGAGTGTGTCTGTGTGAGTGAGTGTGTGCCCAGTGATAGATTGGCGCCCTGTCCTGGGTGTATCTGCCCAGCGCCCGAAACGTTCTCCCCTGGATGGGCATGGGGAACCCCCCCGCGACCCTAATAGAGGATAAAGTGGAAGGTAATAATTGAATGGGGGAAGAGAGTTCACTTAAACTTATTAATAAAAGTTATATGACAGAGAAACTGAGCATATTCTCCACCCCCCACCCTGAAACCCCCAGAACGAGTTCCTGTAACGTTTAGTTCCTTTAACCGGGAACTACATGTGAATCCATAGAGTGAGAGAGTCTCTGTACAGCGAGCATGAGTTAGTTTACATACTGCTTCACAAGAAAAACCACATTTCCCATCAGCCTCAGTTCATAAATAAAATAGTTTATTATTGTTCAAAATAAATACAGCTTTGTGGAACAGAGCGGATCACGTGTTCTACAGTGTATACAACCAGGAACCAATAACAAACACCCCCTGACATGTTCTCCTCAGACTCCGCCTCTGTCCTGATAAACCCCCCACCCCCGACAGAGAAACAGGAAATGACACGGCACATTAACAGCCTCTATCTGCACCCCCCCCACCCGCGGCTCCAGGGACGGAGCAGATGTTCTCAGTAGAACCGGCAGGGTGGAGAACTTCCCACAGTTAATGAAGCACCACCGCCTGTGACAACGCTCCTCACCGTGCGATCTGATTGGCCGTAAGCCGAGTGACATCACGGAGCCTTTCCGTTTGGACGATCAGATCTGATTCGGCTTAAACCGGGACGCCGGACCCTTTGACGCGTCGGCGGTAGTGAATCGATTCATTTACATAATGATTCAGTAAAATGAGTCCGCAGTGAGACCGAGGGTTCAGCTGTATAAACCTCCCCCCCCGCATGCGCACCACCATGCGCTCCTCAATTCGGTAAAGAACATCCAGCAGCACCGTCCCTGTGGGAGGTTCCGTTACAGCGGCGCGACATGTCACACGTACGCTATGCCGCCATGAGGCGGAGGAGCCAGCTCGTAGGTCGGACGATTCAGTAAAGCTTTTCTTTACTCGGTCCGGGAAACGAATCGTTTGATTATTAAAGCGAATCAGACGGGTTCCTCGGCAGGAGAACCCGGACACCGAGCACCCCCCGGTGCGAGAACGTCAGCAGGCCGGCAGAAGCACAGTGCACATGTGACTTGCGTCCAGCATCGCTCCCCGCAGCTCTAGAACCTCGGAGCAGGTCACGGGACATATGGCTTTGTTTCTACTTCCCGTGGACGCGGTCCTCGAACCCGTCCCCGTTTTGATGTGGTGATTTAGAGACCGTGACCTCCGACCCAGTCCTCCATTTCAGCAGCATTCAGTGTTTCGGAAAGTACAGAGATTCAACCCAGCTCAATCAAACCAGGCTCAAACAAACCGGGCTCATTTTATTAACAGTAGCAAGTGTAATCCCCCCCCCCCAAAAAAAAAAAAAAATCAAAGGGTTATATAAAAGGAATAAATAAAGCATTGTGGTTTAAGGCAGTTCAGATGGAACCCAGTGGAACAAACCACAGTGCATTGTGGGTCTGCGCCGTGTGTACTGTTAATCGGAACAAACAAGCCTCCCCACCCATTAAAAATGCCCCCCCCCCCCACTCAGTTCTGCAGGGTGAAGATTCTGACACCAAGCTGATGAATCACACAGGAATGTAAAGTGCAGAACGTGAGGTTCTCCAGCTCTGCTACATTCACGTCTGAAGGGGGCAGGAGAGCATACACACACACCAACCCCCCACGCCGGGTGGAACTCCACCACTCCATTCAGTAGTGATCCAGAAAAGCATCTGCAAGTTCTTCAGTGGTATGAACAGGAGAAGCCGTCCACCTTCAGCAGCTCACGGTGCTCGGCTGCTGTTTGCTCACAAAGTCCGGGACGAAATCAAACTCGTTCTGTCCCAGAAAGAGTACCGGCAGTTCCTGAACCCTGTCCAGTCCGAGCTCCATCACCAACGTCGTGAGGACGTCCTCGTCGATCAGATCGGCATCCATACAGCTGAGTCCCAGCGCAGAACCGCCCATGTGCTGTACGTTGGGCAGCTGGGCAGAACCCATGCGGAACTGTGCTCCATTTACCATGTGGTGTCCATTCATGCCCCCAAGAGGATGTCCATGGTACTGGGTGTTGAGCTTCTGCAGATGCATGCTGGCCATAAGCTGCTGGGAGTTCACACCTCCGGTCATGTACTGCTGCTGCTGCTGTTGCTGCTGCTGTTGCTGCTGTTGCTGCAGGTGGTGGTGCTGGTGCTGCTGCTGGGGGGGCACCTGATTACTGTACATCATACCCGTCGACTGCATCTGATGGTGACTCATGGATCCTCCATTCATCTGACCATTCATCACCATGTTGGGCCGCTGCATGCCACCCTGATGCCCATAATGCATCATCTGTCCGTTAGTCATGGTTCTCATGCCAGGCTGAGGGGGGTGCTGCTGCGCGCTCATGCCCACTCGGTAGCTGTGGAGGTTGTTGGCCTGGGTGTGACTCATGGGCATCATCATGTGCTCAGCCATGGCGTCCTCCCCTGGAACACGAAAACATGGAATTAAAAGTCAGGAGCATGACAAAGCCTGTGGTTACCATCAACCAACCAATCAGCAACCAGCAGAGGCCGCCGACTAGCCAATCCCAGAGCTCTACACTCAGCAAAACAGCAGCGAGGACATGTTCCTCTGAGGTTCCTCACGCATTTCACAGTTCGGTTTAGACAAGGGAAAGAAGAACCAGTTCCAATCTCTATTTGAGAACTGCTGTTGGTTCTTTGGTTCTCTTAGATCTGAACACAGGAACTATAGACACTGGGGGGGGGGTAGTTTGGTTTGGACACTCTCAGGTCTGTTCTTTGAATCTCGGGGTAAGACAATGAGAACATGCTCTGGAACCCTGGCTGTGTTCCTGGTTCCAAAAGCACAAGAACCAGAACCATTGTCCCCAAACCCACTGCTCACACCAGGTTCGGTTCTTCAACACAAAAAGACGCGCGTGCTTGTTTGTCCTTCATGCGGATTTAACCCAAATCCTCAGAAGCCTCTGCCACACAGAACCAGAGGGACTACAGCAAACACCAAGCTGGGGCAAACTACAGAACGGCGGCGGCGGGGGGGGGAAGGGGGCAAACTACAGAACGGCGGCGGCGGGGGGGGACAAAGCAAGGCGAACCTTAATGTCGGTGTGGACGTCGTGTTTACCTCAGAGACAGAGCCGCCGGAGAAAGTGAACAATAGACGGGCGACGGGCCGAGCGGCTCCACCGAGGACCGAGCCCAGCCTTCGATCCGCAGCCTGCCCTCCGAGCGGCGGCTAATCCGGGGGCCCCTGGAGCGAATTAGAATCCGAATGGTTGCTTGCTTAAGCTGGAGTCCTGCTCTCCGTGCGGGCCTGGGGATCCGGGGCTCTGCGCGTGCGGCTCGTGCTTCCGAGACTCGGGCTCGCGGATTAAATGCGCAAAGAAGCTCGAGCGAGGCTGTGCGAAAGGGGGCGGGGCCTACGTGTCCTTTCTTCCCATTGGCGGAGCTCACTGTTATTGTGCAAAGAAAGGGTCAGTGTTTCTTGTGAGAAACCCCCAGCGTTCTGCTGCTGCTGCATTGTTCTAACGCACAGAGGGACAGGGGACACATACACTATCTATGGCCCAGAGCATGTGGTCTAACTCCTAACCCCCCCCCCCCCCCAAGTTAAAGCTTCCATGCGCTGGGGTTCCTGAGCGGGAGGCTCTTAATGTCACCCCCAGCAGCAGCAGCTTCCACAGAACACATACATAAAGTATTCCTTCCTTTTTTCACTTTAGTTTTAACAGAAGTTAAACAAGCATCGTGATGAGATGGAGTCGGAAATGTGCTGACCTTCATCTCGGGTTTAGATTTGAAGTCCCACCACACACTGGTTTCAACCATCTAGAAACTGGTGCAGAAGAAACCGAGGGTCTCGCATCCTCACAGTCATCCATCCATCCATCCATTATCTTCCGCTTTATCTTATTCAAGTATTCATGTATTTTATTTGTCATTCCACAATTCTCCTCTCAGCACTAGGGATTCCCGGTTCGAATCCCCATCTGGGTGGAGTTTCAATGTTCTCCCCGTGTCCGCGTGGGTTTCCTCCTGGTTCCTCCCACAGTCGTGTTCCCCATGCCCATCCAGGGGAGAACGTTTCGGGCGCTGGGCAGATACACCCAGGACAGGGCGCCAATCTATCGCTGGGCACACACACACACAAACATACTCTATATGGGGCAATTTGGAGAACTCACTTGACTTGATCCATGTTTTTGGACTGTGCGAGGAAACCAGAGAACCCGGAGGAAACCCACGCGGACACGGGGAGAACATGGAAACTCCACCCAGATGGGGATTCGAACCGGGAATCCCTAGTGCTGAGAAGAGAACATGCTAAACACTAAGCCTCTGAATATAATATTTAAATGAAATAATGAATTCCACTTCTAATGCTTAGGGTCAAAACTGGCTCTGTGAAACATTACCGTATTTTCCGGACTATAAGGCGCACCTAAAAGCCTAAAATTTTCCCAGAAATTGGACGTGCGCCTTATAATGCAGTGCGCCTTATACGTGTACTGAGTTCCAAATTCTATAAAAGTATAGTTGTGCAACCGAAAATGAATTTCGGAGCTTGCCATCATTCCTGGAGGATTAAATAAAGAACTCCGACCGCTGGACATTGGTGTAAACAGGGCGTTTAAAGTAAAGCTGCGGGCGGCGTGGGAGCGATGGATGATGGACGGTGAACACACGTTTACTAAAACTCGGGCGAGTTACGCCACCGTCTGTGAATGGATTGTGGAGGCCTGGGCTGAGGTTTCTGCTGTAACCGTTGTCCGAGCTTTCACGAAAGCCGGCATCGTCGCCGAACGGCCGCCTGGAGACGAGACGGACTCAGACATTGATGAGGGGAAACCCGGAGTGCTCGATAGTGAAACAGCTTTTTAATTCAGACACAGAAGACGAGGACTTTGATGGATTTGTGGGAGAAGAGAGATTAAAATAATGTGTGTTTTGTCAAGTAGTAGAATAAACTTCAATAATAAATCAGCGTTTTGCATCCTTTACTTTTCTTGTAGATCGTATGTTTTAACATGTGCCTTATAATACGCTGCCGTACCGAATAAGTACCGTACAGAAATAGAGTCCCTAATTCAGACTGCGCCTTATAGTACGGTGCACCTTATACGTGGATCAAATACAGAAATAGACCCCGTAATTCAGACTGCGCCTTATAGTACAGTGCGCCTTATGGTCCGGAAAATACGGTACTTTGTTTGCATTTTGTGTACCACGTTACATAAATGACAATTTCCATGAATCCTTGAAGAATCCAAATGTAGAATCACTCATCGTGCCATTCGTCAGAGCATCTGAACCATGTATCTGCAAAACACAGAACATCCAGACACTGCTGGAACTTTGTGCGTCGCCAATTACACATTTACGACCAAAACAATCTGCTTATCTTCAGCTCTGCCGTGCAAAAATAGAAACAGCAGTTTGAGTGTGAGTAAGAATGTGTATGTGTTACGTAACTTTTCCCTTCTAGTTTTTTTTATTTCCGTTTTGAAAAGAAAAAATGTGTTTCTCTTGTGTGTTTTACATGCAATGTTGGAGAGATTCTGGGTTTAAAGTTCAGTGGATTTCTTCTCTCTCTCTATTTACATTCTAATGAGTTGGGTGAGACTCAGAAGCTCATGGTGCTCTCTGTGGCAGCAGTGTGGAGCTCAGAGATAAAACCCAGCGTTCTGCAGCAATCAGGATGTTGTTTTTTAAACTGAGCCATACTGTCTGATAGCATTAACACGTTACCTTCGTACAAACGACTGCATGCTGGAGAGTCGCGTCACCGCCTCCTGGTAACAATAAATATTGTGATGGATTCAACGATACAGGCGGTTGCATAATTCTTTATTCCCTCGTGAACCTTCCCACACTGTAAATTAGTGCAATCTGAAACTGAAATAAACTTTACTACTTCGTTATTAAATTGTGTTCACAGAATAATAACCCCTATACTGCCTCATTAACACCCCAGCTTTGATTGAATGGTCCCACCTGTGTGTCAGTACAGACTCATATGCTACAGGCTCATATGCAGACCTAATGAAGAACAGAGTTCCTATTAAAGTTGGTTCTATAGTATTCAGCGGTGTGCTTCATGGTTTGGTAATGGTAATGTTACCAAATATGAAAAGTGACTGAAGAGCAGAACAGGACATTTATAAAAGTTCTGCTGGTCTGAAACCTGCTGCTTATTGGTGGTGCTGGTCACATGACCTGCTTGAGTTGTGCAAGCCAGAGAATTATGAAACCGTCACATCTGTTGTTTGAGCCGGATCCTTCTCTCTCTCTCTCTCTCTCTCTCTCTCTCTCTCTCTCTCTCTCTCTCTCTCTCTCTCTCTCTCTCTCTCTCTCTCATTAGTATATACACTATTAGGCCTCTGCCCTCATTCAGTCTGTCGTGCTTAAATTCTATAGTAAAGCTGAACATCTTCAGACTGGTTTGTACTGGTTTTAGTGTTCTTTTAGTGTTACAGCAGAATAAACAAAAATAAATAGTTTATTAGAGTTCTTATTATTTCAAAGTACTAAGAATGACTAATGATAATAATTAAAGCACTAACAGCTCATCACACGTTCATAAACCAATTTTGTCATCAGACCAATAATCACAGGTTTGATATCAGTTCACCTGTGTTAACAGTGTTCTGACTTTGCAAAATAAACTATGGTGTTCTGCAAGGGTCACTACTGGGACCACTCCTATTTGCCCTTTATATGCCTCCATCTGTAAACATGGAATTAATTTCCACTCTTATGCAGATTATACAGTTATATTTTTCAGATAAACAGAATTATATTCATTCAATCAGTAAGCTCAAGGACTGATATTAAAATGATGTCAAAGAACTTCCTTCTGCTAAATTCAGATAAAACTGAGGTACTGATAGTTTGACCCAAGAACAAAATAAACAAAGCTTCTAACACTGTGTCAAACCTTGATGACTCCTTAATCAGACCCAGTTCATCTGTAAATAATCTCAGTGTCATTATTGATTCCGAGTTCTCCATTAAGAAGCACTTTAGTGATATTGAGTTACCTTTTCCACCTTTGTAATGTAGGCTGCAGTTCCTCCTCCCACCCCCTGGGTGGCTTTTTGGATTTGGTCAGATTATTGTGATAAATGGTTTATAATCGGCTCAGATCATGTAAAGTTTTGTGTTATGTTGTGTGATGTGATCTCGAGTTGTCTGAGGTTCTGTGATGGTTCCATTTTGTGTCTTGCTCTGTGAAGACGAATGTTTGAGCCTGGAGTCCCAGTGGGATGGAGATGGAGTGCTTATTACAAAATGATCTTTAATAAACATGGTGGTGTTGGTTCGTAAGAAAGAAGGCTCAGTGGGGGACTCATCAGGCAGCATTCATTCATTCATTATCTCCCGCTTTATCCTCTATTAGGGTCGCAGTGGGGTTCCCCATGCTCATCCAGGGGAGAACGTTTCGGGCGCTGGGCAGATACACCCAGGACAGGGCGCCAATCCATCGCTGCCATCAGGCAACATTAAAAGTAAAATCAGATTGTGTAAATTAACAACTAACTGATTTTAAATGCTGCAGCTGGAGTTTTATCTAGAACCCTAGTGTTTGATCAGATCAGTTCTTTGTTATTAAACTGATTACCAGATCAGGTTCACATTCATTAGAACATTTTATTAATAACATAAAGCTCTACATCAGCCGGTTCCACAGTATCTGAGGAAGTTATTCAATTGTATAAGTCAACACACAAACTCAGAGCTCAAGGTGCTGGTTTACTTTTAGCTCCGAGAATAAATACCATTACTGCCAATGGAGGAGGTAATCAGTGATGAACTGTAACATGGTCCTTTTCTCTGTTTTTAAATCAGTCTGGCTACACTGCCTAACATCAGAGCATCATCCTGAACCCCTCACACAGCTTCATGGATTGAAGACCTTCTTCATGAATTCCTACAACAATGTTCACTTCCCAAGAGTCACAGGGGGAGACCCCTTCATCAGAACCATACTGACCTGACTCAGGGACACATTCATTCATTATCTCCCGCTTTATCCCCCATCCAGGGGAAAACGTTTCGGGCGCTAGGCAGATAGACCCAGGACAGGGCGACAATCCATCGCTGGGCACACACTCACTCACACAGAAACACTCTATATGGGGCAATTTTGTAGAATTTTATTGACTTGGTCCATGTTTTTGGACTGTGGGAGGAAACCGGAGAACCCGGAGGAAACCCACGCGGACACGGAGAGAACATGAAAACTCCACCCAGATGGGGATTCGAACCGTAAACCCCTAGTGCTAAGAGGCGAACGTGCTATCCACTAAGCCACCGTGCCGCCACTCAGGGACACAACTAAGTTCAAAAAATCATCCCAGGACGACAATTGTAAATACGGTTCCATAGTAACTGGCTTTATTTGTATTGCTTTTGTTTACGATCATGTCTGAGGACAGAATTCCTGATCTGTATGAATGTGCTGTGTGGCACAGACAGCGTTAATCAGGAGATTTCTAAAGCTTTCTGAATAAAATCAATAACGTGATTCTTATCCCTTCTTCACCTGGTCCCTGTAGGGGGCGCCACAGTGGAAAGAGCCATGCTTTTCTTTTTTCCCAGATGCTGTTCTGAACCAACCCTCCCGTTTCTCTGGGTTCTGGGACGTTCCACCTTCCATGGATAGAACTTTATGGTATCTGTTTGGTATTCAGTGCTTGGAATGTGGGAGGAGCCAAGAGACCCTGCAGTAACTCCACATGGAGAACAGGCCCTCACCGTGCCCTCCCAAAAAAAGATTACACTAATTATTACACAAGCCTCCCATGTTGCCATGTAGATTTAAATCACACGAACAAGCCACGGACTTTAGGATCTGACTTTAATGTGACTTCAGTTTTACTTCAAATAAATACAGACATGGAATCGAACACGGGACATGAGTGTGTGTGTGTGTGTGTGTGTGTGTGTGTGTGTGTGTGTGTGTGTGTGTGTGTGTGTGTAAGTAAGTAATCTGATCCTCTTTAACCCTTTGTGTTCATGTTAAAATAGCATTGCCTGTTCTGTTTTCCTCCCCCACACCTGATTAGCACAGCTAGCCGGGTGGAGGTGGGGGAGGAGCAGCAGACCAACTGCCACCGGAACTGTTGTGCTACACACACACACACACAAACACAAACACACACACACACACACTCAGAGGAGAAGTGCTTGCAGTGTGTGTTTCTCTTTTGCATTCGCAACTCTTTTGGCAGCAGATTTTTGGAACTTCACTCTCAGTCCTGTAAAGACATCTGATCAGCTCCACCGGATGTCCACCTGCAGAACTGTTCATTCAGAAGCTGCAGGGCTCCAGGAGATTAAAGTGGAGTGATCCAGTATTAGACAGAACATCTCCTGCACCTTCCCCCTCATCTCATTACACGGTGTGTCCATGTCCTCCGTTTATTTACCTCCCACATGACCTCCTCTCCCCTGTTCTCCTGCTCTTCTGTTCTCCTGCCCTGACGCCTCAGTGTGAAAAGGGCCGGCTCAGCAGAGGAGCGCTGGAATGCCGTCTCCATGTTTATGTAGAACGAGGAACACTGAAGCATGTTTGTGTTTCTTCGCTTGTTTGGACTGTGGATTTTCTCAGCTCCCCTGCTTTCATCTGTTTACCGAACTTTGGTCTGAAACCCTGAAACCGTTACATTAGGGTTCTTTATTGTTCCCCATTGTTCTTCACACTTCTCAGCTGTTTGCTACGACCCTTTATAAAATAAAGCAGACTCTCATCATGAAAACCTTTCATTTGTTTCATTTATTAATTCATTCATTCATTATCTTCCGCTTTATCCTCTATTAGGGTCACGGTGGGGTTTCCCATGCTCATCCAGGGCGCTGGGCAGACCCAGGATAAGACGCCAATATATCACTGGGCACACAATCACTCACACAGACACACTCTATATGGGGCAATTTGGAGAACCCAATTGACTTGATCCATGTTTTTGGACTGGGAGGAAACCGGAGAACCTGGAGGAAACCCACGCAGACACAGGGAGAACATGGAAACTCCACCCCTCCACCTAGCGCTGAGAGGAGAACATGCCAACCACTAAGCCACCGTGCCCACCGCTCATCATCAAAACCCCAAAAAAAAAATATATTATTAATCAGAGTTTGGTTTGTTAGATTAACATAACGTTTACGGCTGATCATTTAGCAGACATAATTATCTAACACAACTTTATTTACATTTAGTCATTTATTTTTTTATTTTTTTATTTAAATTTTTATTAGGGCAAGAATAAAAAAAAAAAGGTACCCACATTACATTTCTTTTTAGCGTTTTTACATTAATACAAGGCATTCCCCTATTTTTCCAAAATTATAAACCATTTTTACATAAATGAAAAGAACAACAAATACACAAAAAGAACACCCTACACGCATCCAACGAGGTTTTGTTATACATACCTACTAAAATTTAAGCATTACGTATTTAAGTATAATATTATTATTACTAAAACCAACAGTCATTTGGTCTTATTAGTTAAATGTACTCAATAAATACATTTAGTCATTTGAATGTACAAACATTAAAACTTACAAATAGCTTAACTTGGTTGGGGTCAGAGCACAGGGCTACACACAGCGCCCCCTGGAGCATGGGGGTTAAGGGTCTTGCTCAGGGAGCCACATTGGCAACTTTAGTGAACCTGGGATTTGAACCCCCAACCTTCAGACTGCTAACCCAACCTGAATATAAAGCGGGTATAGGTGCCCCCCCCACCCACCCAGATGGTTCTGGACCTTCTCCGGTGTGAGCAGGGGGACCTTGGGTCCCTGCAGGGTTTTATTTCATGCGGCATTGTTACAAATGCTCATATTTGAGATGGTAGTCCCAGCTCTGGTCAGGTTCTCCTGTGTAGTTCTGGCGCTGATTCCTGATTCTTAGGGACCATCCTTACCCCACCAGGTGAGACCTTGCATGAAGCCCCCGACTGAACCAGTCATCTTGTTTTTTATTGTTTGTAATAATTGCGACCAACAGTTGTTTCCCTCTCATCAAGCTGCTTGCCTTGTCCTGTAGCCTGTACATTACACACTTTTCCATTTGTTGCGGGTGACAGAGCATGCAAAATCTGCAGTGTTTCAAGTACTTCTTTACTGTAGGTATTTTGGGACGGTATAAACCAGCGCAGCCGTGCAGAAGCAGGAGATGGAGCAGGAGATAAGGCAGGAGTTGGAACAGAAGACGAAGCAGGAGCCGGAGATGGAGACGGAGCAGTAGCCGGCACAGGAGCTGGAGATAGAGACGGAGCAGGAGCCGGCGCAGGAACCAGAGATGGAGACGGAGCCGGAGATGGAGATGGAGAACGGAGCAGTAGCCGGCACAGGAGCAGGAGATGGAGATGGAACAGGAGCCGGAGATGGAGACGGAGACAGAGCAGTAGCCGGCGCAGGAGCCGGAGATAGAGACGGAGACGGAGCAGTAGCCGGCGCAAAAGCAGGAGCCTGAAGATGGAGACAGAGCAGTAGCCGACGCAGGAACCAGAGATGGAGACGGAGCAGGAGATGGAGCAGGAGATGGAGCAGTAGCCGACGCAGGAGCCAGAGATGGAGACGGAGCATTAGCCGAAGATGGAGCAGTAGCTGGCACAGGAGCGAGAGATGGAGATGGAGACGGAGACGGAGCAGTGGCCGGCGCAGGAGCAGGAGATGGAGACGGAGACAGAGCAGTGGCCGGCGCAGGAGCAGGAGATGGAGACGGAACAGGAGCGGGAGACGGAGACGGAGCAGTAGCCAGCGCAGGAGATGGAGCGGGAGACGGAGACGGAGCCGGATGAATGTGGAAAATGTTCACCCAGAACCTCAGACCCTCAGGTATGGAATGAGAAATTACAGACTTTCTGCAACAAGACAAGAAGCACAGAGACAGAATCCTCTAAATCCACTTCCCCTCACACAGAGACTCCAGAGTGAGGCTGGAGGGTAGAAGGTGGAATCAGTATCAGAGTGGAGGTCACACTGAGCAAAAAAAAAACTAAATGCCACCGCACCGTCACTCATCACACATTTTTCTTTTCCATGTTCTCTTGGTGTGGGTGACTGGAGGTTTCTTTTCGGGGCGCCACCACCCTCCTCCTCCACCCTCTGAGATGCTGTGTTGCATCTTTACCTTCAGCATTTAGAAAAAGAATAAGAAAGAACTATGCTATGAAGTGTGTGTGTGTGTGTGTGTGTGTGTGTGTGTGTGTATGCTGTTATTGTGGGGTATGCACACAAACACACATAAATACACACACACACGCAAACACACTCCAGAGCAGCGTTACTGCATACAACTACACAAACAGCATATATTTATATATATATTCATTCATTCATTCATTATCTCCCGCTTTATCCTCTATTAGGGTCGCGGGGGGGTTCCCCATGCCCATCCAGGGGAGAACGTTTCGGGCGCTGGGCAGATACACCCAGGACAGGACGCCAATCTATCTCTGGACACACACTCACACAGACACACACACACACCATATGGATCAATTTTGGAGAATTCAATGGACCTGATCCATGTTTTGGACTGTGGGAAGAAACCGGAGAACCCGGAGAAAACCCACGCAAACACGGGGAGAACATGGAAACTCCACCCAGATGGGGATTCAAACCGGGAATCCCTAGCGCTGAGAGGAGAACGTGCCAACCACTAAGCCACCGTGTCGCCCTATATATGTATATATATATATATATATACACACTGTATATAGTATACACACTTACCCACACACATACACACTCCACACACACACACACACACACACACACATATATATATATATATATATATATATATATACACACTCTCTCTCCCACACACATATACACACACACACAGGCTGCATCCTGTTTTTCTTGTCCACACCCTCCTCCTCTCCCCTGTAGGAAACGTTGGGGGCGGAGTCAGTGCAGAGTGAGATTATCAGAGAGGGAAGTGTGTTTTTCGTAAACACTCTCATCACATCATTTATCATTTTCACCTATAAAGCTGTACTTTTCAAACTGATGTCATCACTTTCGAACCTCTTGTAAACGTGAAGCTTGGGAATGTCCACACAGCGGTTCTAACACCACCGCAGAACATCAGCACGCCGGTGCTGAGGGAGCTGAAACTGGGGTTAGTGTAACCGGTGAAATGGTACCGACTTAACAAATAACAAATACATTATAACAATACATTAAAAAATAACCAAACAAATAACATTAGAACAATAATGATTTGCAAATTAATAAAGGTGTAACCTGCTGCTTCTATAAATAAATAGGAATTTATTCATTCATTCATTATCTCCCACTTTATTCTCTATTAGGGTCGCGGTGGGGTTCCCCATGCCCATCCAGGGGAGAACATCTCGGGCGCTGGGCAGATAGACCCAGGACAGGGCGCCAGTCTATCACTGGGCACACACTCACTCACAGAGACACTCTATATGGGGCAATTTGGAGAATTCAATTGATTTGATCCATGTTTTTGGACTGTGGGATGAAACCGGAGAACCTGGAGGAAACCCACACGGACACAGGGAGAACATGGAAACTCCACCCAGATGGGGATTCGAACCGGGAATCCCTAGTGCTGAGAGGAGAACATACTAAACCACTAAGCCACCATGCTGCCTGATAACCAATCAATTTAATCAAAGTTATATCCATCCATTCAGTCATTATCTTCTGCTTTATCCTCTATTAATGTGGTGGTGGTGGTGGTGGGGGGGTCCCCATGCCCATCCAGGGGAGAACGTTTTGGGCGCAGGACAGGATGCCAATTTATCACTGGGCACACACTCACACACATAACTGTAGGGGGTGGCACGGTTCTGCTCTCAGCACTGGGCATCCAGGTTCGAATCCCAATCTGGGTGAAGTTTCCGTGTTCTCCCCGTGTCCGCGTGGGTTTCCTCCGGATTCTCCAGTTTCCTCCCACAGTCCAAAAACATGGGTCAAGGTCAATTGAGTTCTCCAAATTGCCCCATATAGAGTGTGTTTGTGTGAGTGTGTGCCTGGTGATAGATTGGCACCCTGTCCTGGGTGTATCTGCCCAGCGCCCAAAACGTTCTCCCCTGGATGAGCATGAGGGAAACCCCCCCCCTCCCCCCGAGACCCTAATAGAGAATAAAGCGGAAGATAATGAATGGATATATATGTTTACACTGGGGTGGCATGGTGCCTTAGTGGTTAGCATGTTCTCCTCTCAGCTCTAGGGATTCCCGGTTTGAATTCCCATCTGGGTGGAGTTTCCATGTCCTCCCTGTGTCCGCGTGGGTTTCCTCCGGGTTCTCCGGTTTCCTCCCACAGTCCAAAAACATGGATCAAGTCAATTTAGTTTTGCCCCATTTAGAGTGTGTTTGTGTGAGTGAGTGTGTGTCCAGCGATAGATTGCCCCCTGTCCCGGGTGTATCTGCCCAGCGCCCGAAACGTTCTCCCCTGGATGGGAATGGGGACCCCCCCCCCCCCGCGACCCTAATAGAGGATAAAGCAGAAGATAATGGATGGATGGATGGGTTCTATTGAAACAGGTTCATATCTTCACAGCTGTGGGTTCATCATCAGTACAGACTACCGTTCTGCTGCGTTCGGTTCTGTTCGGTCAGTTGGTTCACTCTTGGTGACGTCCGCAGCTGCAGACAGACGGAGAACCGTTCATACGGACATGTTTCAGTCAGAACATCTACAACAACGCTGTGATCCTTACAGCCACTTTCTCTGAACTCAGTAAGATTGTGCAACGCTGTTGAATCAACAAAGGAATCGCAGAGTGACTCGGCATGCAGAGTGAACTTTGTGCAGTTGTTATTTCCTGTAATGCTGGCATATCAGTCAGTCCAGTACAGGAAGTACATATGAGGTCAACAAGCTGCGAAAATTTATGAGATTCACTGAGGTTTCAGAATTTAAGAACACTAATAAAACCTTGGCAGCACGGTGGCTTAGTGGTTAGCACGTTCTCCTCTCAGCACTAGGGATTCCCGGTTCGAATTCCCATCTGGGTGGAGTTTCCATGTTCTCCCCGTGTCTGTGTGGGTTTCCTCCGGGTTCTCCGGTTTCCTCCCACAGTCCAAAAACATGGATCAAGTCAATTGAGTTCTCCAAATTGCCCCATATAGAGTGTGTTTGTGTGAGTGAGTGTGTGCCCAGCGATGGATCGGTGTCCTGTCCTGGGTGTATCTGCCCAGCGCCCAAGACGTACTTCCCTGGATGGGCATGGGGAACCCCCCCCGCCCCCCCGACCCTAATAGAGGATAAAGCTGGAGATAATGAATAATAAATAATAGAACCTTAAATCCAATGCTGTACTGCTTTAGGTCAGCCGAACCCAAGAGAACTTCCTGGTTCTAGTAATAACGAAGAAAACCCCACCCAGGTCTGATAAAGCTAAAGTCAATAAAAAAATCATAAAGTGCAAACACCCAGAATCCCATGTGGGATCTTTAAACCAATACTGTGCATCTATAGTTTAATATCAAACCTTCCATAGGTCTCTATGATTGTATAAAAAGCTGTGTTGCATCAGCATAATCCCATCATACCCCTTTAATACCCCACCATACCCCATTATATCTGCATCATACCCCATTATAATCACACTGTAATCCCATCATACCCTATCATAATCTCATCATACCCCATCAAAATCCCATTATACCACATCATACCCCATCATCCCAGCAAAATCCCATTATCCATCTATCATAACCCATCATAACTAATCATAATCCCATCATAATCCATCATATTTTAATCAATACATATCATAATCCCTTCATAACCCATCATAATCCCATCAAATCCAATCATAATCCCATTATAAACAATCATAATCCCATCATAAACAATCATAACCCGTCATACCCCCACCGTACCTCATCATAATCTCATCATAACCAATCATAATCCCAACATACCCCACAATAATCCCATCATGACCAATCATACCCCATCATAATCTTATCAATACATGTCGTAATCCCTTCATACCCCATCATAATCCCATTATACCACATCATACTCCATCATAATCCCAGCCAAATCCCATTATATATCTATCATAACCCATCATAATCTCATAATAACTAATCATAATCCCATTATACTCCATCATAATCCAATCAATACATATCATAATCCCTTCATAACCCATCAAAACCAATCATAATCTCATCATAACCAATCATAATCTCATCAATACATATCATAACCCATCATAATCCCATCATACCCCCACCATACCTCATCATAATCTCATCATAACCAATCATAATCCCAACATAACCCATCGTAACCCATCATAATCCCATCATAACCAATCATAATCTCATTAATACATATCATACCCCCACCATACCACATCATAATCTCATCATAACCAATCATAATCCCAACATACCCCACCATAATCCCATCATGACCAATCATACCCCATCATAATATCATCAATACATATCATCAATACATATCATAATCCCTTCATAACCCATCGTAACCCATCATAATCTCATCATAACCAATCCTAATCTCATCAATACATATCATAACCCATCATAATCCCATCATACTCCCACCGTACCTCATCATAATCTCATCATAACCAATCAAAATCCCAACATACCCCACCATAATCCCATCATGACCAATCATACTCCATCATAATCTCATCAATACATAACATAATCCCTTCATAACCCATCAGAATCCCACCATAACCAATCATAATCCCATCATAATCTCATCAATACATATCACACCCCACCATACCCCATCATAATCTCATCAATACCCATCATAATCCCATCATATCCCAACATACCTCATCATAACCCATTACCCAGTATACTTCGGCAAATGCCAAGTGTCCTGCACGGTGTTGGGCTGTAAGCACAACCCCATCTGTGGATGTCAGGCCCTCACATGCACAGACACATGCACATTTGTGGCCGGCTGGAGGTCATTTTGCAGGGCTCTGGCAGTGATCCTGCTGTTTCTCCTTGCACGAAGTTGGAGGTAGCTGTCCCGCTGCTGGGTTGTTGCCCTCATACGGCCTCCTCCACGTCTCCTGGTCTACTGGCCTGTCTCCTGGTGGCGCCTCCACACAGCAAACCTTCTTGCCACAGCTCGCATTGATGTTGAGTCCTGGATGAGCTGCACTACCTGAGCCACTTGTGTGGGTTGTAGAGTCCGTCCCATGCTACCACGAGTGTGAAAGCACCACCCACATTCAAAAGTGACCAAAACATCAGCCAGAAAGCACCGGTACTGAGACGTGATCTGTGGTCCACCTGCAGAACCACTCCTTTATTGAGTGTGTCTTGCTAATTGCCAATCGTTTCCACCTGTTGTCAATTCCATTTGCACAACAGCTTGTGAAGTTGATTGTCAATCAGTGTTGCTTCCTAAGTGGACAGTTTGATTTCACAGACGTTTGATTTACTTGGAGTTGTATTGTGTTGTTTAAGTGTTCCATCCATCCATCCATCCATTATCTTCCGCTTTATCCTATATCAGGGTCGCGGGGAGGTTCCCCATGCCCATCCAGGGGAGAACGTTTCGGGCGCCGGGCAGATACACCCAGGACAGGACGCCAATCTATCACTGGGCTGTTTGAGTGTTCCCTTTATTTTTTTTCAGCCGTGTACAAACTGTATTTTTGGTTTTATAAATCCTCTACTGAGCAGTAGTCGTGGCCGAATGGTTAAGGCGATGGACTAGAGGGTGGCTTAGTGGTTAGCACGTTCGCCTCTCAGCTCTAGGCATTTCCGGTTTGAATCCCCATCTGGGTGGAGTTTCCCACAGTCCAAAAACATGGAACAAGTCAATTGGGTTCTCCAAATTGCCCCATATAGCGTGTGTCTGTGTGAGTGAGTGTATGCCCAGCGATAGATTGGCGCCCTGTCCTGCTCCCGAAACGTTCTCCCCTGGATGGGCAATAGAGGATAAAGCGGAAGATAATGAATGAATGAATGAATCCTCTACTGTCCACAGAGTATAAGTGAATGTTAACAGTGTCGGTTGTCATGGCGATAAAAAGAAAAGAACTTTATTCAGAACTCAGATTAGTTGTGTTCAGACGAGGTTCAGGATGAATTACAAAATACTCCACAGGTTATCTCTTACATTCAGGTAAAAGAAATGCGTCTTGAAATTTGTACTCAGATCTAATGTTCATTTAAAGATGTGGGCATACATACAGCTTCAATCCACAAAAGCTCCACCCAGACAGCTACTGAAATATGACTGAAGTACCATCTTCTCAGAATCTCCTTACATTTACGTTTTCACTTAGCAGACGCATTTATCCAAAGCCACTTACAAATGAGAACATCACTCTGAAGTTATGAAAATTAATTATCCACTTCAGGGAGCGGTAGCTCAGTGGTCAGGGCATCAAGCTGAAGGTTGGCGGTTCAAATCCCAGGTCCACTGAAGTTACCAATGTGGGTCCCTGAAGACCCTTAACCCTCATTGCTCCAGGGATGTTGTAATGAACCCTGTGCTCACCTTGTAAGTCGCTTTGGATAAAAGCGTCCAATAAATGACCGAATGTAATGATGTCAGATCAGGTGGCACGGTGGCTTAGTGGTTGGCATGTTCTCCTCTCAGTGCTGGGGATTTCCAGTTCAAATCCCCATCTGGGTAGAGTTTTCATGTTCTCCTCGTGTCCACGTGGGTTTCCTCCGCGTTCTCCGGTTTCCTCCCACAGTCCAAAACATGGATCAAGTCGATTGAGTTCTCCAAATTGCCCCATGTAGAGTGTGTCTGTGTGAGTAAGTGTGTGCCCAGCGATGGATTGGCGCCCTGTCCTGGGTCTATCTGCCCAGCGCCCAAAACGTTTTCCCCTGGATGGGCATGGGGAACCCCTCCCACAACCCTAATGGAGGATAAAGTGGGAGAGAATGAATGAAAGATGTTGTTGGGCGCAAGGCGTAGTGGAGTACAGTTACACCTCTTTCACAATAATACACAACCTGGGCGGCATAGTGGCTTAATGGTTAGCATGTTCTCCTCTCAGTGCTGGGGACCCGGCTTCGAATCCCAACCCTGGGTGGAGTTTGCATGTCCTCCCTGTGTCCGCATGGGTTTCCTCTGGGTTCTCCGGTTTCCTCCCACAGTCCAAAAACATGGATGCAAGGTGATTTGTCCTTTATGGTGTGTGTGTTTGTATGTATGTCTGTGTGACATCGAGTGTCTTATTGCTTTTATTAACACATTATAGTAAATACGTGCATTAAAAACAAAAAGGAATTATCTGGATTTTTGTGACGTAATCTAGTCCGGATTTTTAAAGTGAACGCTGATCATGTTTTCGGTTTCGCTAATGATCAAATACCGCCATCTAGAGGAAGAGTTACAGAATGCAGTTTATGAAATCTATAGTGAAATATATTTATTGTATTATTTGGCGTATCACATTGTGCTTCTTTGTTCCACAATTTAAGAACCACTGGTCTAACACACAAAACATATTTTGCACCGGGTTTTATTATCGCCCCCTGCAGGAGGGAACGAGTGAGCCACACGAATGTGGGTTCAAACCTAGATTGGTGTATATTTTTTCTGCGACGATTAAACAAGTGACATATACATTTGCAGATAAGGCCACACATGGACGTCAGCGGACTGTTCTTTTTGCTCTTCTCCATCCTTGTGCTGTGTGTGTGGGGGGGGTGTTTTTGTAATATATCCTGACTGGTTCAGTGCCACGTCTATATTAAACATGGACCAATGAGCCGCTCACTTTAAATTGTGGGAAATGCCCGGGTATGCCAGATTACCAATCCGGCCCTGCCTTCCATAAATAAAAATACTAATGAATATAAACAGCGAGCTGAATCCCGGAGCACTAAGCCTGTTGCTGCTGTTGTTTATAAATCATGTTCTGTAATATGGCCACTAGATGTCAGTTTCTGTTTGACAACTATGCCAATTACAAGTAAACCTTAGAATTATGAACCTTCTATGTTACATTTTCTAGGGTCGGTGTTTGTCGTCATTGTGCTTTTTAAGCTACACTGCGTTAAAGCTCCAGGCAAACATGCCATGCGTTTACTACAAGAAGATCATCTATGGTAAGCTGTGTTTCCAGGATTTGACGGTCAGTCTTTCTGAACTGAAAAGTTACTTCAGGGACGAAGAAGACGTGCCGCGCCTGAAGATACTGAATTCACATTCCCACAAGGGTACGACCCGTTCGGCTCCGGAACATCAGAGAGCAACATTCAGGCTCTTTAAACCATTATGAATCGTTATTGTTTTTTTAGAGTACAGAGATGAAGCAGATCGTATTTACCAAAATTCATCTATTTTAGTCAAACAATATGACGGTGACGAAAAGATAATATCTTCTGCAACATTTTTAAGGTATGTGCTTTTTAATGTTCTTTTATTTGAAACGTGTGCGGTTATGCTTACAAAAGTTTAGCCTCATTGTTCTGCATTATGTAAAGAATTATGTTCTTTTTTTAAAATTACCTTTCTCTTGGCGGCACGGTGGTTTAGTGGTTTGGCATGTTCTCCTCTCTGCACTAGGGATTCCCGGTTCGAATCCCCATCTGGGTGGAGTTTCCATATTCTCCCCATGTCTGCGTGGGTTTCCTCCGGGTTCTCCGGTTTCCTCCCACAGTCCAAAAACATAGATCAAGTCAATTGAGTTCTCCAAATTGCCCCATATAGAGTGTGTTTGTGTGAGTGAGTGTGTGCCCAGTGATAGATTGGCACCCTGTCCTGGGTGTATCTGCCCAGCACCCGAAACGTTCTCCCCTGGATTGGCATGAGAAACCCCCCCCCCCCCCCGCAACCCTAATAGAGGATAAAACGGAAGATGATGGATGGATGGAACCCGTTGGCACGGTGGCTTAGTGGTTAGCATGTCCTACTCTCAGTGCTGGAGATTCCCGGTTCGAGTCCCAATCTGGGTGGAGTTTCCATGTTCTCCCCGTGTCCGCGTGGGCTTCCTCCAGGTGCTCCGGTTTCCTCCCACAGTCCAAAAACATGGATCAAGTCAATTGAATTCTCCAAATTGCCCCATATAGAGTATGTCTGTGTGAGTGAGTGTGTGCCCAGCGATGGATTGGCGTCCTGTCCTGGGTGTATCTGTCCAGCGTCTGAAACTTCTCCCCTGGATTGGCATGGGGAATCCCCCCACGACCCTAATAGAGGATAAAGCAGCAGATAATAAATTAATGAATTACCTTTCTCTTTAATCCTGTAATCTGAATGTATCCACATGACCTAAAATAATTAAAGCAAATGATAAAACCTTATTAAAATATATCTCCAAGACCCAATTACAACTTCATATAAATACAATGCCCTTAATTGCCTTAATTGCCCCATGTGTAGTGTGTGTGTCTGTGTGAGTGAGTGCGTTCTCAGCAATGGATTGGCGTCCTGTCGGGAATGTATCTGCCCAGCGTCTGAAATTTTCTTTCCTGGATGGCACCGGGAACCCCCTGCTGCCCTCCTTCATAATATGGGATTAAGCTAAAGATAACAAGATGAGATAAGATGGGATGACGCTGTCATTTCTTTGCCTGCAGAGGTTCCTATGGTTTGTCGGTGAAGAGTGGATGCAGCGAAGCCTCTGATGGTGTCAGAAGCCACTTATATATTGAGGACCCCTATATGAACTCCAGCTCCAAAACACTCTCCAGATCTGACCTGCACGTTTCCTCAAGGTTTAGTCCATACCCCAGGAAAGAAAAGACACAGAGGAGGAAGACCACTCCAGAGTCTCCGTCTCAGCTCCTGAAGGACACGAAACACCATAAGGACAAAGAGTCCAAACCCTCTTCAGTGTCCACTACCACTCATTCCTCTGTGAAAAGCAGAATTGTAAGTGTCGTTGACTGTGATGCTGCTCCTGCTGGGTTCACAGGTCGTATCCAGGGCTCTGAGACCAGCTCTAGCTACAAAGACCATTTCCAATCCTACATAGGCCCTCAGTCCAGACCCTCCCCATACTGCTGGAGAAAAAAAAAGGAAAGTGGAGAGGATGCTGCGGGACGAATGGCTCGGCCTCACATCAATCGCTCATCCGATCACCTCAAGCATCTAAAGTTACAACAGCAAGATCCACTCTTGGCCAGTGGATCGTTGTCCAAGCACAAGACAGAGACAGCACGTTCCCCTAAAGTAGGTCCCCCCACTGCCGTCAGCCAGGCTGCCGTGGCAACATCTGTGAAGTGCATGCCTTCAACATCAACCAAATACCGTGGTCCTGATGTTCCAGGCAGAAGCCGTGGTCCTGGTTCTGACTCCAGACTTACCCATCGGCTCTACAGAGAATCTGAGCGTGCAGATCTGTTTATGACCATGGAGAAGACGGGTTCAGGGGATCAATTAGACGAGATTCTGTTCATCCCAGACTACAGTGATTTCAGTGACTGCGACAACTAAATTTCATAATCAATGTGCTGGCAATCTTTAGGCTGCCGGTAGGTGGCGCTGTTATTAGGTTTCTTGACATGTTGGGTTAATGGAACACCCGAACGTGGGTTCTTAAGTTAGTGACGTCAGTGGACTGTTCTTTTTGATTTTCTTCATTCTTGTGCTATGTGTGTGTGTGTGTGTGTGTGTGTGGGGGGGGGGGGGTTCATACATGAATATTTTCAAATTTAAACTTATGCTGCAGCTCTGATGTATTAATGTAATTTTTTCATCCTTTCATCTAACAGAATGTTCAAGTTTATGTATTTATATATATTTAGATTTAATTTATTTATTTATATAGGGTGGCTTAGTGGTTGGCATGTTCTCCTCTCAGCACTAGGGATTCCCTGTTCGAATCGTCATCTGGGTGGAGTTTCCATGTTCTCCCCCTGTCCACGTGGTTTTCCTCCGGGTTCTCAGTCAAAAAACATGGATCAAGTCAATTGAGTTCTCCAAATTGCCCCATATAGAGTGTGTCTGTGTGAGTGAGTGTCCAGCAATAGATTGGCGTCCTGTCCTGGGTGTGTCTGCCCAGCGCCCGAAACATTCACCCTTGGATGGGCATGGGGAACCCCACCGCGACCCTAATAGAGGATAAAGCAGAAGATAATGGATGGGATGGCTTAGTGGTTGGCGTGTTCTCCTCTCAGCGTTAGGGATTCCCGGTTCGAATCCCAATCTGGGTGGAGTTTCCATGTTCTCCCCGTGTCCACGTGGGTTTCCTCTGGGTTCTCCAGTTTTTTCCCACAGTCCAAAAACATGGATCAAGTCAGTTGAATTCTCCAAATTGCCCCATATAGAGTGTGTCTGTGTGAGTAAGTGAGTCTGTGCCCAGCGATAAATTGGCGTCCTGTCCTGGGTGTATCTGTCCAGCGACCCAAACGTTCTCCCCTGGATGGGCATGGGGAACCCCCCACCCCCACCCCCACCCCGCGACCCTAATAGAGGATAAAGCGGAAGATAATGAATGAATGGATGGAATTTATATAACAGTTTATCGTCTTAAAGAAGCTGTCAGAGTTTTAGAGTTCTAAACCTGAACAATGTGAAGTGGGAAAAAAAAGTCTCAAATTTGTTTTGTTTACACTGAAAGAAGAAATCTTTTTCGGTGTGAGAAGTGTCCTCCTTCATCGTCTCAACGGCAAAAAAAACGTGCAACACAACAAATCTGAGAAATAAAACATTGATCTAAATTCATTTAGACTTAGACTTCTGACTGTGATGTTCTCATTTGTAAGTTGCTTTGGATAAAAGCTTCTACTAAATGTAAATGTAATTTAGTTTTGTTTGTATATTTTGCCGATTGACAGGACAGGACAGGACACAGGACAGGACATAGGACAAGACACTGAAGCTGTTTAAATATTTTTTGTCTCTTGCCTTTTGCTTCAGTGGAAGAAGCAGAAACCTGTCGTCTGTTCCGTCTTCATCGGTCTCTCAGATGTTTCTCAAGTGTGTTCATATTCTGATCTTTTATAAAAGAAACCATATTGGAGAACAGTGTATTGGTGGTCCCCCCCCCCACACACACACACACACAGCTGTTGAGCATGCTCACTGATGCAGCATTGTTGGTGTTGCTCTGATGAAGATGCTCCATTGTAACGGCCAGCTGCTCCTCTTCTTGGTGCTCTTCTGATTGCGGGGCTTTGGAGGGACAAAGGTCACAAGATTGAATTTCCTCCTGCATTTGGATTCAGCGTCACACACTCTCCATCCAGGAATCAGAATTTGTCAAAACAACAGGTGGCTTTTGGACCACAAGCCTAATTTTCTAAAGACACCTGAAGACATCAGATGTTAGATCTGATAAATAAACCCGAGTTTGAAGATCCGAAGGACCATCCTCATTCTCTGAGCTAAAACTTAATTCATGATCAGTATCAGCCGCATCTCTCATTTTTTTTCTGCTCTTATTGTGAGTTTGGTTCTCTGATAGCAGAGAGAATAAACGTTCTTGGATTTTGTGGAAACTAGGAGCTGTACTGCAGTGGGAAGTATTTTAAAATGGTGTTAAAGAATCAAACAGGATTCCATTCATCCATTATCTTACACCCAGGACAGGGCGCCAATCTATCACTGAGCACACACTCACTCACACACAAACACACTCTATTGACTTGATCCATGATTTTGGACTGTGAGAGGAAACTGGAGAACCCGGAGGAAACCCACGCGGACAAGGGGAGAACATGGAAACTCCACACAGATGGGGATTCGAATCGGTAATCCCTAGTGCTGAGAGGAGAACATGCTAACCACTAAGCCACCATGCCGTCCCAAACAGGATCCATGATGCAATTCATTTACCGTACTAATAATAATTCTACCTCGGCGGTGAAATGCTGTTTAATGAGAAATGCTGTTCAGTATGAATTATGTTCAAATCAATCCCAGTGAAGTTTCAAGTGGGTCACAGTGATGTGTCTTAAAACCATCATCTGCAAAACAGGGGTTGCAGAAAAAGTCATTGGAAAAAATATTGGGACACCTACACATTACACCTAGAGAAAATGAATGGGATTCATTGTACAAATCTAACCCTTTTGGAAGGCTGATTTTTAGTCATTTAGTTAAGCAATTTCAACTTTAGTCTTTTAGTTTTTTTGCTTTTTGAACTCAGTTCAACTTGAATGGAGGGAAACTCAGTTCCCTCCATTGGCTCCCTGTAGCTGCTGCATTCAGTACAAGTCACTGACTCTGATCTACAGAACCATTTCTGGATCTGTCCGCTCCTACCTTCACTCTATCTTTTAAAAATACACTCCGACTCGTTCCCTTCGCTCCAGTGATGATCGCCCCCTGGTGGTTCCACCTCACTGAGGAGCTCATTCTCACTCTGTGGTGTTCTCCACTGCAAACTGGTGTAACGATCTTCCCAACTCTGTCCGTAAGGCAGAATCACTAAACAGTTTTAAGAAACTACTGTAGACGCATCTCTTTAACAAATACCTTTCATTCATCCATCCATTATCTTCAGCTTTATCCTCTATTAGGGTCGTGGGGGAGTTCTCCATGCCAATCCAGGGGCGAACATTTCGGACGCTGGGCAGATAGACCCAGGACAGGGCACCAACTTATCACTGAACACACACTCACTCACACAAACACACTCTATATGGGGCAATTTTAAGAATTCAGTTGACTTGATCCATGTTTTTGGACTGTGGGAGGAAAACCGGAGAATCAGGAGGAAACCCACGCGAACACGGGGAGAACATGGAAACTCCACCCAGATGGGGATTCGAAACGGGAATCCCTAGTGCTAACCACTAAGCCACAAAAAAATTTTAAATAAAAAAAAGGGGGGGGGTGCACAGCATCAAATAACAATCAGGTTTGATGAATTTACAGTGTAGTTGGTTTTCTGCAGAACTTCTGACTGTGATGTTCTCATTTGTAAGTCACTTTGGATTAAAAGCATCTGCTAAATGACTAAATGTAAATGTAAAGCAACCCGCTGCTTTTATATTATGTTTAAAAAGCTGATTAACCTCTTTCTGTTGTTCCTGTTCTATTGCAGCTGATATCACCAAAACATGCTTTATTTTTTATTTGATCTGCCACGTTTAAAACTCACTGCTCAACCGGGACAGCTGTGTAAGAAAAACTGAATAGGTTCAGGGCGAGACATGCAGGACTGCAGCACCGCAGAGGTCTCTCTACAGATCAGATCTGCGGTGGAACCCAAAGGTACGGAGGGTGGTTTTGGAGAACCATATATCTGAGGAGGCAGCACGGTGGCTTAGTGGTTAGCATGTTCTCCTCTCAGCACTAGGGATTCCCGGTTCGAATCCTCATCTGGGTGGAATTTCAATGTTCTCCCCGTGTCCACATGGGTTTCCTGCGGGTTCTCCGGTTTCCTCGGGGGGGGGGGGGGGGGGGGGGGGGGGGGGGGGGGGGGGGGGGGGGGGGGGGGGGGGGGGGGGGGGGGGGGGGGGGGGGGGGGGGGGGGGGGGGGGGGGGAGAACATGGAAGCTCCACCCAGATGGGGATTTGAACTGGGAATCCCTAGTGCTGAGAGGCTGAGAGGATAATCCCCATCTGGGTGGAGTTTCCATGTTCTCCCTGTGTCTGCGTGGGTTTCCTCCAGGTTCTCCGGTTCCTCCCACAGTCCAAAAACATGGATCAAGGTCAATTGAATTCTCCAAATTGCCCCATATAGAGTGTGTGTGTGTGAGTGAGTGTGTGTCCAGTAATAGGCGTCCTGGCGTCCTGTCCTGGGTGTATCTGCCCAGCGCCTGAACCCCCCCCTTACCGACCCCAGTAAAGGATTGAGCAGCAGGTAATGGATGGATGGATGATTGCCGTCATTGCCGTTATGGCTGGTATTAATATAATAAAGCAGAATCTTGATTTGAACTGAACTCTCTGAAATCCTTTTTCATTTGAACGTCAGTGATTTTTTTGCACTGCACTTTATTTTTCAACATGTTAAACGTAACCCATAAAGAGAATTTTTGCGGTTTTTTTTTTTTGCATGTGTTGAAGGAGACAGGCTTTGTGGGGACATATGGCGAGTTTAACATGTTCCTCATCAGTGTGACTGCAGCATTGTGATGCAGCATCAGTGAAGCAGCTGGACTCTGAGAGGACCTTTAAACAGGCACTTTTCTGGATCTCAGCTGTTCCCTTCCCCCCCTCCTTTTCTTTTGGACGGCAGACTGTTTTTGACATGCTAATGCCCAGTCTGTTCCATTCAGTTTAGTTGAAGAGCAGCATGTTTTAACATGTGGTGGCGAAAGCTGTGGTGGTGTGTGTGTCGGGGGGCGGGGGGGGGGGGAGACTGGGGGACATTTAGTTGTTGCTTACAGAAAACAAGATGTTTGTGTGAGTGAGTGTGTGATAGATTGCCCCCCTGTCCTAGGTGTATGCCCAGCGGCCATAATGGATGGGCATGGGGAACCCCCCCTCCCTCGTGACCCTAGTAGAGGATAAATTGGAAGATAATGGATGGATGAATCATTATCAGATCCTGCATTTTATTATTATTATTATTATTATTATGCCCAGCGATAGATTTCCCCCCTGTCCTGGGTGTATCTGCCCAGCGCCCGAAACGTTGTCCCCTGGATGGGCATGGGGAACCCCCCCCCCCCCCCCACAACCCTAATATAGTGTAGGATAAAGTGGAAGATAATGGATGGATGGATTTTTATTATTATTATTATTATTATTGTTTTATTATATCGGGAGTTTGTGTTAAAGATGTTGTTTCTTAAAGATAGAGACAGAGTTGGGAAGATGATTCCACCATTGATCAGTGAAGAACCATACAGAGTGAGAGTCAGCACCACAGTGAGGTTGCCCCACCAGGCGACATTCATCACTAGAACATAGTGAACGAGACAGAGTGTATTTTTTAAATCTGGAGTGAAGGTTGGGGGGGGGGGGTGCCAGATCCAGAGATCATCCTGTAGATCAGAGTAAGCGTCTTGTACTAAATGCAGCAGCTACAGGGAGCCAATGAGAGAGGAGAGGTGGGGTCACATGACTTCACTTGGGTGGTTGAACACGAGTCGGGCTGCAGAGTGTAGCTTAGGAAGATCATTCCATCATTTTTAGAGGAGCAAATGCTATTGTTCAAAAAGCACAAAAGTCATGAACTAATTCTCTTTAATCTTCATGTGTGTGATTTGGGCGTCACCGTGTCACTTGCTGTTCACTTAAGATCCAGGTGGCGCTCTGACTTTTGTGGGACTCAATGTGCCGCTCCATGAGGTTTTCCATGAGGTTCCTGTGAATGGAGACCCCACAGTATGGTGTGTTCTATGGATCTGCGTTCTCTGTCCAAATGCAGTCAGATTTAATAGCGTTCCATCGATCTCAGCGTTCCGTGGCGTTGGACACACGGTGGCGCCTGTGTTGATGATCCACCACCCAACCAGAGAGCCACCCACGTCTGACTGTCCACGTCTGCCATACGCCAGAAATGGACCCAAACACGCCTCATTTAGATTTGGCCACGCTCATCAGGGGGATATATTCACACGGCGCGTTGCTATTTAAACCTCGCAGACGGAAAGTGTGAGAACAGGCCGTGGCCAGGGTGTGAGATAGGGATCAGCATTGTGAGAAGCCCTGCACAAGGTGGATGATAGGGCTAATAGAGCGAGAACTCGAACCTCAGTGAGGTGACGGCACCAGGTGACATCACTAGAGTGAAGTGAAAGAGGTCGGTGAGAAATAGAGTGAAGTTAAGAGCGAGCACGTCCTGAACTCTGCTACAGAAAGTGAATTTCTGAATTATGATCAAATCAAAACCTTTCATTGTCCACATGGGGGCAGCAGAGGTCTAGAATATTTTGTTCTAACACTGCACTCCTGACTCTCAGGCTGAAGAATGAATTCAGCTTTATTTTTTTCTCAAAAGAAATATGGCAAAGATATGAAGATAGAAGCAGCCTATCCCATCCAGAGTTATCAACAAACACCTAAAAATGATTTTAGAACACACTGAGTTTATCACATGTTTAATGGTTTTTGTTTAATGATCTTAACACAGGGCGGCACGGTGGCTTAGCGGTTGGCATGTTCTCCTCTCAGCGCTAGGGATTTCAGGTTCGAATCCCCATCTGGGTGGAGTTCCCATGTTCTCCCCGTGTCCGTGTGGGTTTCCTCCGGGTTCTCCGGTTTCCTCCCACAAAAACATGGATTAAGGTCAATTGAGTTCTCCAAATTGCCCCATATAGTGTGTGTGTGTGTGAGTAAGTGTGTCCAGCGATAGATTAGCGCCCTGTCCTGGGTGTATTTGCCCAGTCCCTGAAACGCAACCCTAATAGAGGATAAAGCGGAAGATAATAGATGGATGGATCTTAACGCAACTTCTAATGACACAGCACAGTGACCTCAGAGGTTAAATTACAGTCTCATTGAATTCCAGGGGGGGGGGGGGGTTGTGGTGTGCATGTGATGCACTTGTCTTATTTAACGTTTATAAAAGTTGATGAATGGTTAATCCAGGGTAATGCTGAGCACCTTTGGTCAGATTAGGCATTTTGTGTTGTGTTTATTGATTAAAAATGAGTACAGATTAATCATTAATTAAAGGTTAAATATGATGATATTAGGGTTGCGGGGGGGGGATGTCCATCCAGGGGAAAACGTTTCGGGCGCTGGGCAGATACACCCAGGACAGGGCGCTAATCTATCGCTGGGCACACACTCACTCACACAGACACACTCTATATGGGGCAATTTGGAGAATTCAACTGACCTTGATCCATGTTTTTGGGCTGTGGGAGGAAACCGGAGAACCCGGAGGAAACCCACATGGACACGGGGAGAACATTGAAACTCCACCCAGATGGGGATTCGAACCGGGAATCCCTAGTGCTAAGAGGAGAACGTGCTAACCACTAAGCCTCCATCTGGGGGGGATGGATGAATGTAGGGTCTGAAGATTAAAATCTGGTCAACAGGTTACTGATAAACTTTGGATACTGTTGAGCCAAAGATCATGTTCTTCAAATGAGGGGCAAAAGAAGATGGTAAGATGGTCAATGTGAGAGTAGAAGGTTTAAATCCCAAGTTCACTAAAGGTCCCAGTCTGGGCCCCTGAGCAAGGCCCTCAGCCCTCGGTGCTGTACTGTACAGTGGCTCCATCATGGCGCACACTATATTCTCTACTTGTTAGTAACTTTGGATGAAGCGACTGCAACATGACGTGATGTTACGTAACCTGACGTAGTCTCCCAGATTAACTAAGGACGAAGTGAGGGCCTTTTTTAGAGAATGAAGAGAGTGGGAAAGCTGTTGGTCCTTGATGAGACACCTGTAAAGCTTTGGAAATATTTAGCAGAGACAGGAGTGGAGTTCTCAACTCAAATGTTCATTCATTCATTATCTCCCGCTTATCCTCTATTAGGGTCGCGGTGGGGTTCCCCATGCCCATCCAGGGGAGAACGTCTCTGGCGCTGGGCAGATACACCCAGGACAGGGCGCCAATCCATCACTGGACACATACTCACTCACAGAGACACACTCTATATGGGGCAATTTTGAGAATTCAATTAACTTGATCCATGTTTTTGGACTGTGGGAGGAAACCGGAGAACCTGGAGGAAACCCACGCAGACACGGGGAGAACATGGAAACTCCACCCAGATGGGGATTCGAACCGGGAATCCCTAGCGCTAAGAGGCGAACGTGCTAACCACTAAGCCACCGTGCCGCCCAACTCGAATGTTTTTCACAAAATCTTCAAAAGTGAGAAGATTCCAGAGAAGTGGAGAAGTGATGTTCTGATTTGTTACAAATACGGATAAAGTGCAGAACTGCAGTTACGCACTGTTGACCTGCTGGCGCACCGCTTCACCTGACCTGATTGTCTACTTACTTCCCATTCACAAACCATCTTCAGTCACGCCCCTGCGCCACACTGAGCATCGACAAAATGTCCAATTCATCCATCCATCCATTATCTTCTGCTTTATCCTCTATTAGGGTCGCGGTGGGGTTCCCCATGCCCATCCAGGGGAGAACATCCCGGGCGCTGGGCAGATAGACTCAGAACAGGGCGCCAATCTATCACTGGGCATGTCCAGTTCATTTTGTAGATTTATTAAAATAAAATTTGTGAACCCATTGCGTTATATTAGAGGATAATAATAATAATAATAATAGGCAGTACGGTGGCTTAGTGGTTAGCATGTTCTCCTCTCAGCACTAGGGATTCCCGGTTGGAATCCCCATCTGGGTGGAGTTTCCATGTTCTCCCCGTGTCTGCGTGGGTTTCCTCCGGGTTCTCCGGTTTCCTCCCACAGTCCAAAAACATGGATCAAGTCAATGAAATTCTCAAAAATTGCCCCTTATAGAGTGTGTCTGTGTGAGTAAGTGTGTGCCCAGCGATGGATTGGCACCCTGTCCTGGGTGTATCTGCCCAGCGCCCGAAACATTCTCCTCTGGAAGAGCATGGGGAACACCCCCCCCCCCCCGAGCGACTCTAATAGAAGATAAAGCGGGAGATAATGAATGAATGAATAATAATAATAATAATAAAACATACATTTTATTTCTAACACCCAAGGACACCGTACAGTAAGTAAGACATGCACATAACATTAAAAACAAGAACACAGTAAAATGATAAAACTTAAGATAACATTGATTATAATGAAAAACTAATTTTAAACAGATGAGTTTTAAGTCCAGATTTAAATAGAGAGAGTGATTCTGTATTTCTTAGAGTAGAGGGTAGTGTGTTCCAGAGTCGGGGAGCAGAGCGACTGACACCTGTTTCCCATAGTGGCAAGACGAGAAGAAGGTACAGTTAGATGAATGGAAGAGGATGACCGAAGAGTACGGGAGGAAGTGGCTATTTGAACAGATATGGAGGAGCAAGGTTCGAAATCTGAACAAAACTTAAAAGGTAACCAGTGAAGCTGCTGCAAGACCGGAGTGATGTGATGGGTGGAGGGGTTCTCGTAATAATCCTGGATAACATACATTTCCATTACATTTGGTCATTTATCGGACGCTTT
>JAFMOD010000184.1:438778-454956 GCA_019802435.1 Corydoras maculifer
TTGGTCATTTAGAGGACGCGTCTTACAAATACGTATCCCAACTCCGTGCACAGGGTTGACACAGCATCTCTGGAGCAACGAGGGTCAAGGGTCTTGCTCAAGGACCCACAGTGGCAACTCCAGTTGACCTGGGATTTGAACCCTTCTGATTGATAGCCCAACACCCTAACCACTGAGCTACCACAGCCCCCAACAGGAATCAAAGTTGTGTTCATCAGAACCAAATGTGAGATCAACACAAGTTTATTTAAATCAGTTCGATCATCAAAAAATCCTTTAATCCTCAGTGAAGATTAAAATCCCGTGAGGTCATCACTGGAACGTTCTGACATGTGAGAGCTGGAGACGCCTCAGCAGAATACAGATGAGAATTTAGAGATGTTATTAAGTGGCAGACAGAATAGAATATCGGCCAGAAATAAAATAACAGCACTGACCAATCCAAATGACCGACTCCGTCTAACCTGAGCACTTCACCTTTAACTACAGCACAGACGTCAAACTCGGAGCACGAGAGTGCCAAAATCCAACCTGGGAGCACGATAAGACCCAAACAAGGTCAACATTTAATAAATAGAATAAACATTATTTTCTTTTTATGTGCAAATATATTTATGTTTATATTATGTTGAGTGTGTGAGTGTGTGTGTGTGTGTGTGTGTGTGTGTGTGTGTGTGAGAGTGTGATTGTGAGTGGGTGAGTGAGTATGTATGAGTGTGAGTGTGTGTCATCGCCTCGTGGTTTGAGCAGAAATATTAATTTAATATTACTATATATATATATATATATGGAGTTTCCATGTTCTCCCCATGTCTGTGTGGGTTTCCTCCGGGTTCTGTGGTTTCCTCCCACAGTCCAAAAACATGGATCAAGGTCAATTGAATTCACCAAAATGCCCCATATAGAGTGTGTCTGTGTGAGTGAGTGTGTGCCTAGTGATAGATTGGTGTCCTGTCCTGGGTGTATCTGCCCAGCGCCCAAAATGTTCTCCCCTGGATGGGCAAGGGGAACCCCCCCGCGACCCTAATAGAGGATAAAGCGGAAGATAATGTATGTTTGTATGTGTATATATATATATATATATATATATATATATATATATATATATATATATATTTCAGGTGGATGTTGTGTAAACAATCTAAACAATCACTGTGTCGCTCATTATGAAAAACAGTAAAAAGCAAATTGCTTGCACTAGTCTTAAAAAGGGGTGGCACGGTGGCTTAGTGGTTAGAATGTTCTCCTCACAGAATGTTCTCTCTGACCACGTGGGTTTCCTCCAGTTTCTCCGGTTTCCTCCCGCAGTCCAAAAACCTGGAAGGTGGAAGATGATGGATGGATGGATTTCTAAAGTCTTCAGTTTAATGAAGAGGTTTCACATGAAGAGCGGGATTTTAATGGAAAACATTTCTTTGAGTTTTTCATTCATCCATTATCTCCCGCTTTATCCTCTATTAGGGTCGCGGGGGGGGGGGTTCCCCATGCCCATCCGGTCCAGGGGAGAACGTCTCGGGCGCTGGGCAGATACACCCAGGACAGGACGCCAATCTATCGCTGGACACACACTCACTCACACAAACACACTCTATATGGGGCAATTTGGAGAATTCAATTGACTTGATCCATGTTTTTGGACTGTGGGAGGAAACCGGAGAACCCGGAGGAAACCCACATGGACACGGGGAGAACATGGAAACTCCACCCAGATGGGGATTCGAACCGGGAATCCCTAGCGCTGAGAGCTAAACCACATGCTAAACCACTAAACCACTGTGCCGCCTTCTTTGAGTTTAAATGAATAAAAACATTTGTTGATGGGAATGTAACAGCTGTCTTTAATGCCGATTGCAGGTCCGTGACTCGCTCTTATTACCGGAACTCGGTTGGCGGCCTGTTGCTGTTTGACTTGGGAAACCGTGCATCGTTTGAGCACGTGCGAGACTGGCACACGGAGACGTGTGAGCATGTGACGCCCTACAGTTTACTGTTTGTGCTGGTCGGCCATAAGAGTGACCGCGAGAGCACCGGCGAGCGAGCCGTCTCCCGCGAGGAGGCAGAGAACCTCGCATCACGGCTCGGTGTGCCCTACGTCGAAGCTTCCTCTAAAACAGGTCAGAACATCCAGTTATGCTTCCAGATGCTGACGCGACAGATCTACCTGGGTTTGCAGAGCGGTGAGGTGAAGCTCAGGGACGGCTGGGATGGAGTCAAGACATCGGCTCCACTACCCGAATACCTTCGAAATCTGCAAAATAGTCAACCACCTTCAGAGAAAAAGGCCTGCGATTGTTAACTTAATTTTTTACGGTCAATTTGAAAGAAACCTTCCTGAGGCGGACAGTTCCAGCTCGTCCCCGTGTTCTCCCCTTGGGTCTCCTCCGGGTGTATGTGTCCGTGTGAGTGGGTGCGTGCTGAGCGATGGATCGGTGCCCTGTCCTGGCCTTCTAGTTTAAACAGAAGATAATGAGATGAGACGAGACGTCACTCACATCAACAGACTTTAGGACAAAATCCTTTAACTCCAAACCTCTTGATTGCTTTAACTTTAATCTTTTATTTGTTAAATGACAGATTTACTAAAACTTTAACCTTCTGCTGATATAGAAACTGTTCATGGTTGTGTTTTTCTGTTTTACAAACACTATTAATTTATTAGCATAGCGTCCGCGTTTCGGTTCTCTGAGGACTTTTATGATATCCTGTTTTTGTTTTCTCTTTTTTTGGTGTGAAAGTTTTTGTAATTCATCAGCCGTGATAAAAAAGGTGCGATGTAAATATTTTTGTCTGTTATCTTGTGATTTAAGTTGAAAGTGGGACTTTTTTTATTTTAACAAAAATACATATAAAGTCATTTCTGTACAGAACTAGAGAACATGTTAAATTCCTTTTGTGTTGTTGAAGGAAGCAGCTCTGCGCACACTGCTGCAGGTGTTCAGGAGTTATCATGCTCTTATTATGTAAAAAACATCTAATTAACGTGAGAAATTTAAAAGAAGGCTTTATAATGGATTTGTAATTTAAATAAACGAGTCTGCTGTCGGGCGACACGGTGGCTTAGTGTTTAGCATGTTCTCCTCTCAGCACTAGGGATTCCCGGTTCAAATCCCCATCTGGGTGGAGTTTCCATGTTCTCCCTGTGTCTCCGTGGGTTTCCTCCGGGTTCTCCGGTTTCCTCCCACAGTCCAAAAACATGGATCAAGTCAATTGAATTCTCCAAATTGCCCCATATAGAGTGTGTCTGTGTGAGTGAGTGTGTGCCCAGCGATAGATTGGCGCCCTGTCCTGGGTGTATCTGCCCAGCGCCCGAAACGCTCTCCCCTGGATGGGCATGGGGAACCCCCCCACGACCCTAATAGAGGATAAAGCGGAAGATAATGGATGGAAGTATTAAATTATGTGTTTTTTAAAGCCTTGTGCTGAGAGGAGAACATGCTAACCACTAAGCCACCATGCCGCCCCATTTGTAAGTCGCTTTGGATTAAAGCATCTGACCAAATGTAAAAATATTCTTTCCTTAGTAGCCATTTTATTATCTCTAAGGTCTGAAAATAAATGTTCAGGAGCCTTGTTGGAGAAAGTTCTTCCATCAGCAGTAATTTTATTTATTCTAGGAGCTAAAAGTAAACCTGCCTCTTGTGGGTGGAGCTCAGTGTTGGGATTTATGGTTAATGACTTCCTCAGATACAGTGGAACCTAATGATGTAGAACTTTATATGTTCCTAACTCTGTCCGTAAGGCAGAATCACTAAACAGTTTTAAGAAAATACTGAAGATGCATCTCTTTAACAAATACATGTTGTAAAAAAAAAATAAAGGGGGGGGGGCACAGCATCAAATAACAATTAGGTTTGATGAATTTACAGTAGCCCAGTGATAGATTGGCGTCCTGTCCTGGGTCTATCTGCCCAGCGCCCGAGACGTTCTCCCCTGGATGGGCATGGGGAACCCCACCGCGACCCTAATAGAGGATAAAGCAGGAGATAATGAATGAATGAATGAATTTACAGTATAGTTGGTTTTCTCCAGAACTTCTGACTGTGATGTTCTCATTTGTAAGTCTCTTTGGATAAAAGTGTCTGCTGAATGACTAAATGGAAATGTCTTAATAAAATGTTGAGTGTGAGTTCTAGAACACTGACGATCAAACTCCCTGGTTCTAAATCCACTTATCATTTCTAAATGATTATTTGCTTCGCACTGAAGATCGTCTTGTTTTGTTCTGACCTGGAAAGACTGGAGCTTCCAGTTTTGGAGTGAACTTCACAGCTGCTGCTTTTATGTCGGTGAATTTTCTCAGGCCGAGTCTCGCTACTGCATTCCCCCTTTAAAAACAAAGATCTTTTAATACTGGGTGTAACGTCTGTAAGATGGCATTTCAGTTTGTACACACTGATGTTCATGGAAAATAGTAATGTTCATTGGTATAGTAAAATGTTAAGATAAGCGCAGATTACGAGATTAGAGTCGAAATGACACGGAAGTATATCATATACAGTAAAGTAGGGCAAGATAGCTCAGAGGTTAGGGTGCGGGTCTATCAATCTGAAGGTTGGGGGTTCAAATCCCAGGTCCACTGAAGTTACCAATATGGGTCCTTGAGCAAAACCCTTAACCCTCATTGCTCCAGGGATGTTGTGATGAACCCTGTGCTCACCTTGTAAGTCGCTTTGGTTAAAAACATCTGCTAAAGGACCAAATGTAGTAATGATTCTAATCTTGTGTTAAATCTAAACCAGAAGCTGAACCTCGTGTTTCCGAAGTTTCTTCCTCCAGCTGTAGAAGGTGACAACTGAACTAATTTGCTGGTAGTTTTTTCTACTTCTAGTTGTGAAGAATATGTTGGCTTGAATAAATCATGTATTTCAGGCTGATATATTTTTATTCTTCTTGTTGTGTGAGACATAACTGATTCACAGAATTAAGGATCACTATGAGTATGCTGGTGTGGAAAGAAATTCACAGCTCTGTGCGTTCCTGAGTAGATTAAAGAATTATCACAGAATTCTCACCGACATTTACAGAATCATTTCAGGATGTCAGTGGTCCAGTTTAATGTGCCGCGGAAACACCACAACTGATTCCAAACACACATACACACATGCTGCACAAATCAAGTGAAAAGGTGAGTGTTAGTAAAATGGAAGGAAATCCATTAACACAGAGACCTATATACCTCATCTTATCTTCTTAAACTTCTGTTGTGAACTCTGTTATTGTGTTACACTGAATATGTAAACAAGACGCATAGCTTATCATTCATTCATTCATTCATTCATTATCTTCCGCTTTATCCTCTATTAGGGTCGCGGTGGGGTTCCCCATGCCCATCCAGGGGAGAACGTTTCGGGCGCTGGGCAGATACACCCAGCACAGGGCGCCAATCCATCACTGGGCACACACTCACTCACACATACACACTCTATATGGGACAATTTTTTTGAGAATACAATTGACTTGATCCATGTTTTTGGACTGTGGGAGGAAACCAGAGAACCCGGAGGAAACCCATGCAGACACGGGGAGTACATAGAAACTCCACCCAGATGGGGATTCGAACCGGGAATCCCTAGTGCTGAGAGGAGAACATGCCAACCACTAAGCCACCGTGCCGTCCTTATTATTATTACTAATAGAAAATCTCTCCCTTATTTTCATTCATTCATTCATCTATTATCTTCCGCTTTATCCTCTATTAGGGTCGCAGGGGGGTTTCCCCATGCCCATTCCCCATGCCCATCCAGGGGAGAACGTTTCGGGCGCTGGGCAGATAGACCCAGGACAGGGTGCCAATCTATCGCTGGGCACACACTCACACATACACACTCTATATGGGGCAATTTGGAGAACTCAGTTGACTTGATCCATGTTTTTGGACTGTTTTTGGATCCATGTTTTTGAACTAAACCACCCCCATCCCCGTCCCTATTTAAAAAAAATACTTTACTATTTTACTATTTTACTACGATATACTATTAATGCAATTCCCCTCCAGGCATTACTTAAAATTTATTTTTATCATTTAATAAACTTTGTCTGATTCTGACGCAGGGGCAGCCATATCAAACTGACATCTGTACATGGACAGTTCGTCACGTTTACAGCGTCACCAAGTGGATAGTAAAAAGTAATGATCTGATCCTCTGAAGGGTGAATCTTATTAAATAATCTGTTATTGAAATCAGTGTGCATCTGTTGTAAGATATGTTTAACTTTACTTTTGTATAATCTGTATGTTATTTTCAACTAATTTCACATCATATGGTAGACATTTACAGAGTGAAGAGAATTAATTTAGCACGTTCTCCTTTTAGCACTAGGGATTTCCGGTTCGAATCCCAATCTGGGTGGAGTTTCCATGTCCTCCCCGTGTCCGCGTGGGTTTCCTCGAGGTTCTCCGGTTTCCTCCCACAGTCTAAAAACATGGATCAAGGTCAATTGAGTTCTCCAAATTGCCCCATATAGAGTGTGTCTGTGTGAGTGAGTGTGGGCCCAGCGATAGATTGGCGTCCTCTCCTGGGTGTATCTGCCCAGCGCCCGAGACGTTCTCCCCTGGATGGGCATGGGGAACCCCACCGCGTCCCTAATAGAGGATGGATGGATGGATTAATTATTATTATATAATTGTGATGTAATTATAATATAATATAATATCATATCATATCATTCATTCATTCATTATCTCCTGCTTTATCCTCTATTAGGGTCGCGGATCATATAATATAATATAATATAATATAATATAATATAATATAATAGAATATAATATAATATAATATAATATAATATAATAGAATATAATATAATATAATATAATAGAATAGAATAGAATAGAATAGAATAGAATAGAATAGAATAGAATAGAATAAATATAATACATTTACCGCTTTGTGTGTTACTCGTTTCCAATGACTTTTCTTTTGCATAGAGCGTTTCCGGTTTCCTGTTTGCGCGCGCTGGCTTAGTTGTGCAGGTTTATATACAGAGTTTATTTTTATTTTTTTATTAATAATTTAAAATGAAAGTTTAATCCTCGGTTTTCTCAGGTGAGTGTTTTCTCAGGTGAGTGTTTTCTCAGGTGTTTGATCTCTCCATTCTGATGAGTCTGTACGGAACACTGTGATTCTGTTAGCCGTTAGCCGCGGTTCAGTTTCATGCGTTTTAAGAAAACGATACGAATTAAATCTTTATTTTCGTTTTCTATTAATACATTTTTACCTCGTTTATAAGTGTTTATAACATATTGGTTTTATTTATTCACCCGAACGCCCTCGTTTTCTCCCTCAGTTCCGATGTTGTTGTGATTGTTGAAGGTCCGGAGTTTCCACAGAACTGAAAACATTTTACAAAATAATAAAATAAGTTCTTAAAATAGGCGGCACGGTGGCTTAGTGGTTAGTATGTTCTCCTCTCAGCACTAGGGATTCCCGGTTGGAATCCCGATCTGGGTGGAGTTTCCATGTTCTCCGTGTCTGCGTGGTTTTCCTCCGGGTTCTCCGGTGTCCTCCCACAGTCCAAAAACATGGATCAAGTCAATTGAGTTCTCCAAATTGCCCCATATAGAGTGTGTCTGTGTGAGTGAGTGTGTGCCCAGTAATAGATTGGCGTCCTGTCCTGGGTGTATCTGCCCAGCGCCCGAAATGTTCCCCCTTGGATGGGCATGGGGACCCCCCCCCCCGCGACCCTAATAGAGGATAAAGTGGAAGATAATGAATGTAAAACTCACAGTGAGAGAGTGAGATTATTCAGTAAAAAAAATTCTTGCACAGACAAACCACAAAACACTGTACTAACTGCACTGTACACACACACACACACACACACACACACACACATACATACATACATACACCCGTCACCCTGATCAAATCAGCCAACACACACTCACACATTTCATCCTTCCATCCATTATCTTCCGCTTTATCCAGTCCTCTACTAGGGTCGGGGGGAAGGGGGGGAGGCAGATACTCCCAGGACAGGGGGGCAATCCGTCGCTGGACACACACTTACTCACACAGACACACTCTATATGGGGCAATTTGAAGAACTTAATTGACTTGATCCATGTTTTTGGACTGTGGGAGGAAACCGGAGAACCCGGAGGAAACCCACGCGGACACGGGGAGCACATGGAAACTCCACCAGATGGGGATTCGAACCGGGAATCCCTAGAGCTGAGAGGAGAACATGCTAAACCACTAAGCCACTGTGCCTCCCCACACACGTCATTGATATTGTTATTTTTAGTTGTGTATTTTTATTGTTGTTTTTATTCTTTAAATCTTTTACCCTTTTGTAATGATTGTTTTTGTATCCCAGCTTTGGGCAACACAAATGTAACATTTAAATAAAAGCTATTTAATATTGAAATGAAATTTAGTGTGAGAGCTAAACCCTTCCAAGAGTCCCCTCCATCAGTAATCCCAGCTTCTGTTGCTCTTTTCATTATTTAGAGTTAAAGACAGAGGTCCAAAGGCTTGATTCTGAGGCTCAGCATGAACCAGTACCAGCAGCAGACAAGTCGATCCACTCTGTACAACACTGTGAAAGCTGAGAGTTCACCCACGCCACCACTTTCCACTGGCATGGCCAACAGCACTGCTGTTCCAGTGAAGGGTCTGGGCACCCCAGGGTCTGCTGGGAGATTGAGTCCTGAGGGAACCCAGGTAAGAGGTTTATATTAATCATATAATCTAAACCATGGCGGCACGGTGGCTTAGTGTTTAGCACCACAGTCCAAAAACATGGATCAAGTCAATTGAGTTCTCCAAATTGCCCCATATAGAGTGTGTCTGTGTGAGTGGGCATGGGGAACCCCCCCGCGACCCTAATAGAGGATAAAGCGGGAGATAATGAATGAATGAATATAAACCATATTTATTTATAGGGCGTGGTAGCTCAGTGGTTAGGGTGTTGGGTTATCAATCTGAAGGTTGGGGGTTCAAATCCCAGGTCCACTGAAGTTACCAGTGTGTGTCCTTGAGCAAGACCCTTAACCCTCATTGCTCCAGTTGTGATGAACCCTGTGCTCACCTTGTTAGTCGCTTTGGATAAAAGCGTCCAATAAATGAACAAATGTAAATGATATAAAACATCAGTTATTAGTTGCCTACAGCTTTCAGTCGACATGAAGAGAAATCCCAATGTTGTACAGCTCTTATAAACAGCCTTTAACGTTCCTACAGTTCCCTGTGATCGCTTTTCATATGTTCTAGATCAATGTGCGCTTTAGCTTGTTGATGTTCAGAGGCGTGTATGTTGGAAGTCATTATATCTTTATTATTATTATTATTGTTGTTCTTATGTATAGAAACCTTTGCAAAAGTACTAAATGTGAATGTAATGTTTATAGTTGATGGTATAAGAACCATTCGGTCTGTTCTCAGTGAAGGTGTAAGAACCAGTGTGAGTGCATCGGTGCCCTGAGGTGACATCGTTTCCCTGAACGTTCAATTTAATTTATTAACGTGGAGTTTGTTACAATAGTTCATTGTCTTAAAACAGCTTTACATTGAACCCCTAAAGAATCAGCAGGCAATGCAGTGGCAAGGAAAAAGTCCCTGGTATTTGGTTTTAAAAGGAGGAAACCTTGTGAGTTTGAAGGCTCTGTGAGGGACTCCTGTTCCTCCTCCTTTTCCCTGAGCAGATGTGCAGCATTAACAGTACAAAACACGAGGCACGTGTTCTGTATAAAATCTGTTCTATCATTAATATTCAGGTTTTGTGCATTAAAACTGAGTGTGATGTCAACAGATGTTGTGGCTGTATTACTCTGGCAGTGTTGTGGGTGAGGAGCTGATGATACCCTTGTATGTGTTGTTGGTGTTCAGTACTTGAGATGATGTTACATGGTTTTCGTTTGCAGGTTCTCAGTAAGAAGAAACTGCAGGATCTTGTGCGTGAAATTGATCCAAATGAGCAGCTGGATGAAGATGTTGAGGAGGTAAATTCTCACTTTTCTATTTTAAAAGTGTGTGTGTGTGTGAGTGTGAGAGATATGGTATGTGATTGTCTGGAGTGTGTTTCCTCACTTTGTATTAAGTGGTATCAGTCACCCCTCACGAGCGGAGGATTTAAACACATTCAACTGTATTGTCATTGTGCAGCAGAGTACAGGAACCGGAAGTGCAATATATAATATTATTGACATAAAGTGCAGAAGAGACATTGTCATTGCAGTGAATAGTAATCTGTATTTACATAAATTCAAACATCTTATCCATATATATATATATATATATATATATATATATATATATATATATATATATATATATATATATAGATGGCTGGATGGATGGATTGATAAATATGTAAATACAGATTACTTCAACTAATTCGAAACTCTGCAGCCCGACTTGTGTTTAACCAGCTACAGTGAACTCATGTCACTCCATTACTCAGTTCCCTCCATTGGCTCCCTGTAGCTGCTGCATTCAGTACAAGTCACTGACTCTGATCTACAGAACCATTTCTGGATCTGTCCCCTCCTACCTTCACTCTATCTTTTCAAAATACACTTCGACTCGTTCACTTCGCTCCAGTGATGATCGCCCCCTGGTGGTTCCACCTCACCGAGGAGCTCATTCTCACTCCGTTGTGTTCTCCACTGCAAATTGGTGGAACGATCTTCCAACTCTGTCCGTAAGGCAGAATCACTAAGCAGTTTTATAAAACTACTGAAGACGCATCTCTTTAACAAATATCTGTTGTAGAAAAAATAAAGGGGGGGGGGGGCAGCATCAAATAACAATTAAGTTTGATGAATTTACAGTATAGTTGGTTTTCTGCAGAACTTCTGACTGTGATGTTCTCATTTGCAAGTCGCTTTGGATAAAAGTGTCTGCTAAATGACTAAATGTAATGTAAATGTAAATTTATATATATATATATGGAGTTCAGGGACCAGACGAAATCAGCTCCACTGATGTAGATAAGGGTGTGGGTCGTCTCATCATCATCTCTGATCAGGCCCTTCACCCAAACTTGACCATAGTGTTGGAACCATAAACGGGCACACAGTAATGGGCGAAGTGATTGGGCCTAAGACACATCCTTGTGGAATGGGAGGGTGAAAAGAGTTTGCCCTGGGGTCTATTTGTCAGGAAGTCTTAAATCCAGCTGCAGAGGGGTCTGCTGAAGCTCAGATGGTTGAATTTGGACATCAGCATGGTGGGGGGTATCAGCGTGTGGAATACTGCACTGAGTTCTGACAGTCCAGGTGGGTCAGTGCAGTGTGGAGAGCTGTGGAAACAGCATCCTCAGTGGATCTGATGTGACTTCACGAGAGAAAGAACCCGTTCTGTGTAACCTGATCTCCCGAACCTGAACCTGATCCCGAACCTGAACCCGAACCTTATCTCGATCTCGATCCTGAACCCGATCTCGATCCTGAACCCGATCTCGATCCTGAACCCGATCTCGATCCTGAACCTGATTATGATCCTGAACCTGAACTTGATCCTGATCCTGAACCTGGTTATGATCCTGAATCTGAACCTGATTATGATCCTGATCCGGAACCTGAACCTGATTATGATCCTGATCCGGAACCTGAACCTGATTATGATCCTGAACCTGATATTATGATCCTGAACCTGATTATGATCCTGATCCGGAACCTGAACCTGATTATGATCCTGAACCTGATATTATGATCCTGAACCTGAACCTGAACCTGATTATGATTATGATCCTGACCCTGAGTGCTGGATGCTGTTGCAGTTTTTTGGTTTGTTATTGCAGATGCTGCTGCAAGTTGCTGATGATTTCATAGAGAGCGTCGTATCCGCTGCGTGTCAACTCGCACGTCATCGCAAATCTAACACGCTGGAGGTGAAGGATGTGCAGCTGCACCTGGGTAAAGATAAGACTCCTCCCTCTTCCTCCATCATACAGTATGGATTAACTGTGCAGAGCTTCAAGTTGGACATATTATTATAAACAGCAATGTTAAAGTGTTTGACTTTCTGTTCTGAAGTCTTTATTGTGCTGTTGCTCTGCAGAGCGTCAGTGGAACATGTGGATCCCTGGTTTTGGTTCTGATGAAATCCGGCCTTATAAAAAAGCTTGTACCACTGAAGCGCACAAACAGGTACGTCGGATATTAATTAACAAGACCTGTTTAACGAATTAATAAATTGTCTGAACGACCTCCTGTTTTCTTTCAGCGAATGGCACTCATCCGCAAGACCACCAAAAAGTAGCAACCAAAGCCACCCCTTTTTTTTATCTGGCTCTGTGTTCAAAGAAGTTTTTAAGATCTGTCCTTGTCACCCAAGAGCTCTCAGCACCCCCTCCCCGTGCCCTTGGCACCCCCCGACTCCCTCTGCACCACCCTCATCACTCCCCAGCCCCCTTCCCTCAGCACCTCCCACGTGCTCAGCCACAGGAACAGTTGTAAAACAGTCTTTGTCCTATCCCTGTATTGAGTGTAATTTGTTGGTTCGACTGTAAAAACCTGATTAGACCCCATTGTGTTTGTGCTGCATTAATCTGTGGATCAGCTCTGATTGAACTTTCACTCAAATCAGAGGAGTTCACTCTTATTCTGATCAACTGGAAGTGAGTCGCTGTTGTTGTTTATTATTAAATTGGATTATTTGGAAATTATTTAATAATGAAAGCAGTTTAATACAAGTCTTTTGCTAAATTTGCCCTTTGTCTGCATCATGGACCATGGGTTTGGGTTTCAGAGTAACAGGCTGTTTTATTTAAGAAAAGAAAAAAGTTAATTAGACGAGTGGAATGAACGCCGCTCTTATCAAAATGGTTAAACAAAGTAAGTCCTGCATTGTTTCAGATTTCACTTGTTTTAAAAGATCATGTAAATGAAATGTTTCTTTTGCGTTTTTTTTCCTCCTTTTTTTTGTTTTTAATATTTTCTTGGTTTATGTAGTTGATAACTGATTAAACGGACTGAGATCATGCTTTATGTGTTTAAGAATTTCCCTTTGGAAAATGAACTGCCTCAAAAGAAACACTCGTGGTACCAACGACCCTTCCTCCTCCTTCTGTAATCCTTTAAAATGTTTTTTGAATTTTCTATTTACTGGACCTATCCTTCCATAGAACTATGCACAAATGGTATAATTTTATTTGTTCTTATTTTGTTTTTCCACTTTTAAGTTACCTTCGAGGGGCGCACGGTGGCTTAGTGGTTAGCATGTTCTCCTCTCAGCACTAGGGATTCCCGGTTCGAATCTCCATCTGGGTGGAGTTTCCATATTCTCCCAATGTCTGCGTGGGTTTCCTCCGGGTTCTCCGGTTTCCTCCCACAGTCCAAAAACATGAATCAAGTCAACTGAATTCTCCAAAATTGCCCGATATAGAGTGTGTCTGTGTGAGTGAGTGTGTGTCCAGCGATGGATTGGCGCCCTGTCCTGGGTCTATCTGCCCAGCGCCCAAAACGTTCTCCTTTGGATGGGCATGGGGAACCCCACCGCGACCCTAATGAATGAAGTTACCTTTGATTTTATGGATCTTGAAAATAGTCGCGAGTATCTTCCACCCCCCCAGTGCTTTAAATAAGGTTTGGGTTCCAACCTCATTATCCCTTTCATAGGTACATATGTGTTTAATTCACACTTCTATAGCATGTTCTCCTCCCACTCTGCCATATATATATTTATTTGCTCATGCCGAAGTGCAGGTCTTCCCCCATCGTCCACACCCTGGATCTGCAGGTAAGTTTTGCTGTTAAATTCAAAATCATTCCTAGTTAAACACAGATGGAGCGATTATTGCTCCATCTGGTCTACTGGACTCTGGATATGCTTTAAAAGCCCTGTGTATCGTCTGAAGACCCAGGTTCGAATCTATGTTGGTATAAAGTAAAACTATATCTACAGGAAAGAGTTTTTTTGGGGCCATGATCTTTAAATTTTTAAAGATAAAATAATAGGTGTCCTTTAATATTATGCAACTGTAAAATTGGATTTAAATGATAATCAAAGAATTTTGCCAGTTTATAAAGCTTTCATCCACAATCGCTTACTATGGGGTCTACCTGCTGGGACTTCAAATGGAATCAGCCAAGTTTTAGGATCTTTGTGTATTTTGGGTAAGCAATAGAATTGTCTGTTATGTGAAACATCTCGGCCCATCAGAAATTCATTCATTCATTCATTATCTTCCGCTTTATCCTCTATTAGGGTCGCGGTGGGGGTCCCCATGCCCATCCAGGGGAGAACGTCTCAGGCGCTGGGCAGATACACCCAGGACAGAGCGCCAATCCATCGCTGGGCACACACTCACTCACACAGACACACTCTATATGGGGCAATTTTGAGAATTCAATTGACTTCATTAATGTTTTTGGACTGTGGGAGGAAACCGAAGAACCTGAAGGAAACCCATGCAGACACGGGGAGAACATGGAAATTCCACCCAGATGGGGATTCGAACCGGGAATCCCTAGTGCTGAGAGGAGAACGTGCTAACCACTAAGCCACCGTGCCGCTCCATTAGAAATTTAAAGAGTTTAATGGATATAAATTTATTTAAATAAAATTCATTCAATCTTCCGCTTTATCCTCTATTAGGGTCGCAGTGGGGTTTCCCATGCCCATCCAGGGGAGAGAGTTTCGGGCAGATACACCCAGGACAGGGCGCCAATTTATCACTGGACACACACTCACTCACACAAACACACTCTATATGGGGCAATTTGGAGAACTCAATTGACTTGATCCATGTTTTTGGACTGTGGGAGGAAACCGCAGAACCCGGAGGAAACCCACGGATGGACATTCAACATGGAAACTCCACCCAGATAGGGATTCGAACCAGGAATCCCTAGTGCTGAGAGGAGAACATGCTAAACCACTAAGCCACCGTGCCGCCCTCTCATCTAAAACAAATACATAGAATTATCTTCACGTGTTTCTTAACTTACCTTGTAATAAATATTCCATCATGTTGATTGTGCCCCCTGTAACGGGCATGACGGTGACCGGAGGCGCTTCCATCGTTTAATTTAACAAAAATGAACGACTTTAAGTAAAAACACAGCTACGTTAGCTACACGATGCTAACTAAGTTTTTACAATGCACGCTTTAAATGAGTGGTATCGTTAACATTTATCGTTAACATTCCTGTAACACGTACAGCAAAATATTAATGACTGAACTGGATCGATTACGCGACTTGTTCCATGTTGTCAATTAATGGACCTTGATCCATGTTTTTGGACTGTGGGAGGAAACCGGAGAACCCAGAGGAAACCCACGCAGACATGGGGAGAACATGGAAACTCCACCCAGATGGGGATTCGAACCAGGAATCCCTGGTGCTGAGAGGAGAACATGCTAAACACTAATCCACCGTGCCGCCTTAAAATATAATTGTTCTATTAATTAATTTGCAATTCATTTGTTTCCATGTTTATTAGATAATCTGGTTTTCAATAACATGTTGCATTATTCAATTCTCTATACGCTTCTCCTAAATATTGTGTTTCGTCCTTTATAACTATTAATGTGTTTATTTAGTCTTAATTTTTAGAGCCTTTCGTTCTTCCTGGCTCAAGTTACTGTTGTTCCATGTCTTCCAAATTCATTTTTTTTTTAGTACGTTGATCTTTATTGATTAAATTTGTTGTCGCCGTACTTTGGGTCTTTTTAGGTGGATCCAATTCCTAAAATGCCAATTTAGTACATCGTGTTGAAAATTTGAAGTGTTCTATTGTTTTAATTTACTATGATGGTGAAAAGGAGCGGCACGGTGGATTAGTGGTTGGCACGTTCGTCTCTCAGCACTAGGTATTCCCGGTTCGAATCCCCATCTGGGTGGAGTTTCCATGTTCTCCCCGTGTCTGCGTAGGTTTCCTCCGGGTTCTCCGGTTTTCTCCCACAGTCCAAAAACATGGACTCATTCATTATCTCCCGCTTATCCTCTATTTGGGTCGCGGTGGGGTTCCCCATGCCCATCCAGGGGAGAACGTCTCGGGCGCTGGGCAGATAGACCCAGGACAGGGCGCCAATCCATCGCTGGGCACACACTCACTCACACACACACTCTATATGGGGCAATTTTTGAGAATTCAATTAACTTGATCCATGTTTTTGGACTGTGGGAGGAAACCGGAGAACCCGGAGGAAACCCACGCAGACACGGGGAGAACATGGAAACTCCACCCAGATGGGGATTCGAACCGGGAATCCCTAGCGCTGAGAGG
>JAFMOD010000184.1:471723-505307 GCA_019802435.1 Corydoras maculifer
TGAAATTCCAACTAACGAAACCCAGCTGATCTCCTCTCTGAACCAGAGCTCAGATGCTAAAGAAGGTGATCATGAAATTCCAACTAACGAAACCCAGCTGATCTCCTCTCTGAACCAGAGCTCAGATGCTAAAGAAGGTGATCATGAAATTCCAACTAACGAAACCCAGCTGATCTCCTCTCTGAACCAGAGCTCAGATGCTAAAGAAGGTGACGATAAAATTCCATCTCCTGAAACCCAGCTGATCTCTCTGAACCAGCACTCAGACCAAGGAAGAGCTGGTTGGATAAAGATACAGATGAAAATTCAAGGAAAAAAACAGAGAAGACGCAAAGGACGCTTCTCTAGAACATGGAACAGGAGAAGGAAGAGAGGAACACTGGTTGAGACCCAGCTGAACAACTTTCTGAACCAGAGCTCATATGCTAAAGGTGTTGCTGAAATTCTAACTACATGAACACAGCTGATCTCTCTGAACCAGAGCTCAAATGAGGAATGTGATGAAATTCTATTTCCTAAAACACAGCTGATCTCTCTGAACCAGAGCTCAGACCAAGGAAGAGATGGTTGGATAAAGATACTGGTGAAAATTTAAGGAAAAAAAACAGAAGACGCAATAGATGCTTCTCTAGAACATGGATCAGGAGGAAAAAGGGACAGAGAGGAAATTCCAACTACGAGAAGAACACTGGATGAGCCTCAGATGAACAACGTTCAGAACCAGAGTTCAGACTTAGGACAGAGGAATAAAGCGTTGGAAGATTATGATGACGAAATTCCAACAACTAAAATCCAGCTGATCTCTTTCCTCTTCCTCTCTGAACCAGAGCTCAGACCAAGAAAGAGATGGTTGGATAAAGATGAAAATCCAAGGGACAAAAACCGAGTAGACACAATCGACTCTTCTCTGTAACATGGATCAGGCCCATGGAAAAGAAAAAGATACACATGAGATAAAAAAGAAAACCCATCGCTGCACCAGAGCTTTGAACATGAATAAATCCAGAAAAGACAGGATGTGGAAGACCAACATGTCTAAGGATCGGTGAGAACCCCTTAAACAAAACGGCTTGAGGTTGTTGAAGCAGTAGACAATTAAGAAGCTGGTCCTGTCTAAAGAGAGGGTGGAGGATAGTTCATTCATTCATTTATTATCTTCCGCTTTATCCTATATTAGGGTCGCAGTGGGGTTCCCCATGCCCATCCAGGGGAGAACGTTTCGGGCAGATACACCCAGGACAGGACACCAATCTATCACTGGGCACACACTCACACAGACACGCACACACACTCTATATGGGGCAATTTGGAGAACTCAACTGACTTGATCCATGTTTTTGGACTGTGGGAGGAAACCGGAGAATCCAGAGGAAACCCATGCGGACACGGGGAGGACATGGAAACTCCACCCAGATGGGAATTCGAACCGGGAATCCCTAGTGGTGGAGGATAGTATTGTAATAATAATGTTTTTTTTTTCTCTCTACTCTTTCAGGACTCGTCTCTAACCGAGAGCTCTAGTCCAATGAGGAGGAAGAGCAGGCTGCAAGATACGACGGATGAAATATCAGGTAAATGAAAACCGATGGGAAATTCAAACTTAACAACTTCTCTTCCTTGTATTTCTTTTCAAGGTTTGTCTCTGACTGAAAGCTCCAGCCAAAGGAGTAAGGTAAGTACACTGGTGGATTACAAAACGTTTAGAACATTTTTTCAGAACTTGAGCTTAGGTCTACAAGATGAAAAGCAGGAAAAAAATCCAGCAAGGATAAGTGATTTCATATATTTATATATTCATTCCCATTGTCCTCCACCATCATAATCAGGAAGCTGCAGCTGTGTCGTCTGTGTTGCGTTCCCACGCCAAATCCAACAATCCCTTCTTTTGCTTTTTCTCATTCGTAAGTTGGATAAAAGCATATGTTTAATGTAAATGAACATGCTACCCAGCCGTTATTCCAAGCTCTCATCCTATCCCGGCTCAGTTATTGTAATACTTTGCTTGCAGGTCTATACAACAGATTCAAAACCCTGCAGTGTGTTCAACCAACCAAGCGAAATCATGTCACTCCACGTCACCCAGTGCGTCAACATCACCGTGCCGCCAACTCTCACTCCGTATCGCTCACCACTGATCAATGGTGAAACCATCTTCCCAACTCTATCTGTAAGGCTGAAATAGAAATTAAGCAAATATCATTTTCATAAATAGAATTATAAAAAAAAAATCATAAAAAATCTTTAAAAATTATAAAAAATCATAACACCATCAAACATTCTGATTTAAAGGCTCTAAACTATTTACTACATATAAGAAGTCTTAAAAAAGCTGCTCACCAATGTTTTACAATGAATCCACATTGCTTCCCTTTGCCAGGTTAACAGAAATTTATGATTTATTTACAATAATACACAACCTTGAGTGTCATATTGCTTTTATAAAACGCACTATAATAAAAAACAAGGTTTGATTCATAAATGCACTGAAATCAAAATTGTTAATATTTGTTCAAAATCCTTCCTGCTTTTTTATTTATTTTTTTTATTTTTTTTTATTTTCCCCTTTAAATACACTTTAATGAGTTCAATTAAGAATCCATTTTCTATTTCCATTGAAGTTGATGCTGAAAATCGAGTTTTACTTCTGTAATAAATTTTAATTAAAAATGTCCACTGATCAGAAGTACTCTCCAATCAGGGGCGTGAATACGCTGACCTGACCTGCGCCCACCGAAAGGCCTAGATGTCGCCAACTCCGAATCTGATACGTTAATTCAGCAAGGACAGGATGTAGAAGACCAACATGTCTGAGGACCGGTGAGAACCACTTGAGGTTGTTGAAGCAGTAGACACTTAAGAAGATGGTCCTGTCTAAAGAGAGGGCGAGAGGGTGGAGGATAGTAGCATTTTCTTACTCTCTACTCTTTCAGGACTCGTCTCTGACCGAGAGCTCTAGTCCACTGAGGAGGAAGAGCAGGCTGCAAGATACGACGGATGAAATATCAGGTAAATGAAAACCGATGGGAAATTCAAAATGAACAACTTCTCTCCCTTGTATTTCTTTTTAAGGTTTGTCTCTGACTGAAAGTTCCAGCCAAAGGAGTAAGGTAAGTACACTGGTGGATACGGTAGCTCAGTGGGTAAGGCATTAGGCTATCAATCTGAAGGTTGGGGGTTCAAATCCCAGGTCCACTGAAGTTACCAATGTGGGTCCTTGAGCAAGACCCTTAACCCTCATTTCTCCAGTGATGTGATGAACCCTGTGCTCACCTTGTAAGTCACTTCGGATAAAAGCGTCCAATAAATGACCAAATGTAAATGTAAATGTTTGGTGGATTACAAAACGTTTAGAACATTTTTTTCTGAACTTGAGCTTAGTCAACAAGACGAAGAGCAAGAAAAAAATCCAGCTAGGAAAAGTTAAGGTTCTTTTTTTTTTTAATTATTTTATTTATTTCTATAGTGCTTGGTGGCTTAGTGGTTAGCATGTTCGCCTCTCAGCGCTAGGGATTCCCGGTTCGAATCCCCATCTTGGTGGAGTTTCCATGTTCTCCCTGTGTCCGCGTGGGTTTCCTCCGAGTTCTCCTGTTTCCTCCCACAGTCCAAAAACATGGATCAAGTTAATTGAGTTCTCCAAATTGCCCCATATAGAGTGGGTGTGCGTGAGTGTGTGTCCAGTAATAGATTGGCGTCCTGTCCTGGGTGTATCTGCCCAGCGCCCAAAACGTTCTCCCCTGGATGGGCATGGGGAACCCCACCACGACCCTAATAGAGGATAAAGCGGAAGATAACGAATGAATGAATATATAGTGCTTTTTACAACATTACTTTATCTCTCGCTACACCTCATACTTCATTCCCATTGTGCTCCACCATCATAATCAGGAAGATACAGCTGTGTCGTCTGTGTTGCGTTCCCACACCAACACCCGTCTTTTGGCCATAGACTCAAGTTCAAGTTCAAGTTATTTATTTATGTAGCGCTTTTTACAACAGTACATTGTCACAAAGCAGCTTTACAGAATGAAAAACCTTTAAACCCCCAAAGAGCAAGCCGAAGCGACAGTGGCAAGAAAAAACTCCCCGTTATGTTGTTATTTAAGGAAGAAACCTTGGGAGGACTAAGACTCAGTGGGGGACTCATCCTCCTTGAGCGGCCAGGCAGCAACAACAATGTAGGACAGCCATGTTCAGACATTTAACAAATGGAAAAACTAAAAACTGGAAAACTATGTGAGTCCATTAAGGGGGCGTCCTGCAGGACCGCCAGTCTAATTAATATTCAGGTTCCATCAGTGCTCGTCGGCAGAACCATGGATGAAGATCTCCATGAAGCCGGTCACACCTCAAAAGAAACGGACAAGGAAGGCAGTTAGAGCTAATAATAAAGCACAGCATTTAATTAATAAGTAATTAATTGACACAGTGCAGCATGTGACTCCGGCATCACTGACTAGAGCAGCAGAACTAAAAGAGGCAGATACTGCAGGCTCTACATAGATGAGATGGCGCCCCGGAACAGCATCATTTCAGCGCCACACCCCCCTATTAATGATGAGGTGGGTGAAGCTGTGAAACGCCAGCATACACTGATCACAGATTACCCCCCAGCACAACCAAGCCTGAGATCTACATCTTTATCTACAGGGGAATTAATTAAACGCAAGATTAAATAAATGTGTCTTCAATTTATTCTTAAAGATTCTTAAAGATTAATAGTGAAACCTTAGCCAGGCACCAACAGCTCCCCATAGTAGGCCACTTCCACCATTTAATTCTAGGCTTGCCGAACCAGTAAAGCCTCCCTGATGCCATAATTCTGTAGAACATCAGGAAGATCAAATCTTTATTTTCATTCGTAAGTCGCTTTGGATAAAAGCATCTGCTAAATGTAAATGTTAATGTAAATGAACATGCTACTCAGCTGTTAGTCCAAGCTCTCATCCTATCCCGGCTCAGTTATTATAATGCTTTGCTTGCAGGCTTCCCAGCTTGCACAATCAGGTCTCTTCAGCAGATTCCAAACTCTGCAGACCGACTTGTGTTCAACCAACCAAGCGAACTCCTGTCACTCCACGTCGTGGAACCATCTTTCCAACTCTCTCCATAAGGCTGAATTAGAAATTAACCAAATATCATTTTCATAAATAGAATTATAAAAAATCAACATCATCAAACATTCTGAATAAAATGTTCTAAACTACTTATTACATATTAAAATTTTAAAAAACAGCTTTTAAAAACAGGTTAACAAACGTATATAAATAAATATATATGCATAGTATCGGTACGAGAGGGCGTGGCATTATTCTAAATAAATCACAAAAAGAGGTGTTATTAGTGCAGTTTCACCTCTTTCCCGTGATTTATTTACAATAATGCGCAACCTTGAGTACACTATAATAAAACAAGGTTTGAGTCATAAATGCACTGAAAGCCAAATTGTTAATAATCTAGTTTTATTCAGTATAGAGAGAGAGACGAGCACCTGCAAACAACGATCACATTTATGACTTCAGTAACGCTCTGCCTGAATAAATCCACATGTCAAACTATTTAACAGTTATAAAAAGCCGTTGCATCACATATATATTTATTCATTATCTCCCGCTTTATCCTCTATTAGGGTCGCGGTGGGGTTCCCCATGCCCATCCAGGGGAAAACGTTTCGGGTGCTGGGCAGATAGACCCAGGACAGGGCGCCAATCCATCGCTGGGCACACACTCACTCACACAGACACACTCTATAGGGGGCAATTTTTGAGAATTCAATTGACTTGATCCATGTTTTTGGACTGTGGGAGGAAACCGGAGAACCTGGAGGAAACCCACGCGGACACGGGGAGAACATGGAAACTCCACCCAAATGGGGATTCGAACTGGGAATCCCTAGTGCTGAGAGGAGAACATGCTAACCACTAAGCCACCGTGTCGCCCGCATCACAGATAGATAATTAAAAAAGTTTTAATAAATTTAAAATGGTGTGTAAATAAATCCTAATTATTTGTTCAAAATCCTTCCTTTTTTTTTTTTTTGTCTTAAAAACATTTTAATTAAGAATCCCTTTTCTATTTCTTTTAAAGCTGAAGCTGAAAGTGAAGTTGTATTTCTGTAATAAGTTTTAATTGAAAACGTCCGCTGATCAATAGCGCTCTCCAATCAGAGGGTGTGAATATGTGGACCTAACCTGCACTCACCAATTGGCCTTGAGGTTGCCACCTCAAAATCTGATTGGGTAAAGCAACAGCTTGATTGACATTTATTTAATGCTACCTGGCCGCAAAATTTATTCTGAAGACCATGGGTTGACAATTGAACTCCTGGCCACCATTTATTATTTCATTATCTTCCACTTGATCCTCTATTAGGGTCGGGGAAACCGTTTCAGACACTGGCCAGATACACCCAGGATAGGATGCCAATCTATTTCTTGGCAACCGATGATGCTGAACTGTGATTATGTTAATGCTTTAATAAGAAAACACATATAGGCATAAACGCATATACACCCACCTCAGTGGCAGCTGCTAGTCTCTTATTAATACACGCATTGTATTAATAAAGCCAGAGAAACTGCCTGGCTGAATATTAAAATGTTATAGTAAATTATTCATTCATTCATTCATTCATTCATTCATTATCTCCCACTTTATCCTCTAGTAGGGTCACGGTGGGGTTCCCCATGCCCATCCAGGGGCGCTGGGCAAATAGACCCAGGACAGGGCACCAATCCATCGCCAGGCACACACTCACACACACACCCTTTATATGGGAAACCCACACAGACACGGGGAGAACATGGAAACTCCACTCAGATGGGGATTCGAACCGGGAATCCCTAACGCTGAGAGGAGAACATGCCTAACCACTAAGCCACCGTGCCGCCTATAGTAAATTAATGTTAATATTTAATAAGTTCTTGATTTAGAAGCAACATGGTTGAAGGAGTGAAAAGAACGTGGTAGCGGGTGTTATGTTCCAATAAACGGTCATAAGAAGTTTTGTTCCAAAAGAATTTAATGCGTTTTACTGAATAGACAAACAAGTGTACAGGAAAAATCATCAAGGGCGGGCAACCACGATTAATGAGAGAGCTCTGAATTCTCAGAGATGCTTCGTTATATAACCCTTAGGTGGGCTGTCCTTCTGTGGGTGAGTATGACTGGACCTTCCAAATATGGTGGGAGTCCCCAGTCCAAATTATACATTTAACAAATGTTACTTGCCCCCTAATTCTGTATTTTTACAGGTCACCCTGCTACCAGACTTTCTGACTCCTCACACTCATTCGACAAGTGGTCATTCCTACAATTATACATGCTCAACCCCCACCTGGTCATTCCCTCTGCCATTCAGCAGTTGTTTACATATCGTAAATTACAAAAATATCATAACAGAGGTAAAAGCATTCCAAAGTTGACCAAACCTTTCAAATAATACAGTTCAGGTCTTTTTACGTTCAATAAATTCCAACACGGGTCAAAAGTCAATTTAAAACTACATTGCGGAATGATGAGTGCAGTTTCAGGTGATTCGTCTGATGTGCAGAAAAATATTAAAGGTCATATTTGGGACCGTCTAAAGCGCTTAACATGGCTTAATGTATTAAAACAGTAGCCTAGCAAGACACTCATTGCTGTTCATTAATACTCTCTACTTTTGTAATTATAAATCTAATCCAAAAGGAAAGTCATCATTCATGATTAAACTTTTTTTTCTTATTCAATCCGTGCTGTCCAGAAAATTTTATGAAAGTTTACAACCTTCAGGGCACCTTTGCGGAAGATGTGTCCCTTGGCTACGGACTCATGGTCCATTCGGAAGCCCATCTCGTTCAGGAAGTCCGGCAGGCTGTGTGAGGCCGCCACGTCCACGCAGTTCCGAACCAGGGCAAGTTTATGAAGCCTTAAATGTATCCATCCATCCATTCATTATCTTCCACTTTATCCTCTATTAGGGTCGCGGTGGGGTTCCCCATGCCCATCCAAGGGAGAATGTCTCGGGCGCTGAGCAGATACACCCAGGACAGGGCGCCAATCTATCGCTGGACACACTCACTCACACAGACACACTATATGGGGCAATTTTGGAGAATTCAATTGACAATTGACAGCCGCTGGGCAGATACACCCAGGACAGGACGCCAATCTATCACTGTGCACACACACACTCAAACACACTCTATATGGGGCAATTTGGAGAATTCAATTGACTTGATCCATGTTTTTGGACTGTGGGAGGAAACTGGAGAACCCGGAGGAAACCCACGCGGACACGGGGAGGACATGGAAACTCCACCCAGAGTGGGATTCGAACCGGGAATCCCTAATGCTGTTTCTGTTTGCTTTCTCCCCCCCCCTCTCTTTGTCCTCCCTTGCTTACTCATTTTGATGCAGTAAATCTGAGGTGTGACATCCATCCATCCATCATCTTCCGCTTGTCCGGGGTTCGGGTCGCGGGGGCAGCAACCAAAGTAGAGAGACCTCCCTCGCCCCAGCCACCTCCACCAGCTCAACTGGGGGAGCCCTGAGGCGTTCCCGGACCAGCTGAGAGATATAATCCCTCCAGCGTGTCCTGGGTCTTCCCCGGGGTCTCCTCCCAGCTGGACTTGCCTGAAACACCTCCCTAGGAAGGCGCCCAGGAGGCACCCTTACCAGATGCCCGAACCACCTCAACTGACTCCTTTCGACATTTAAGTGTGACATTTAATACATTAATGAATTATTCTTTAATAAATAATTAACATTTAAACACATTTGCATGTTTAATTTTCCTTTATTACCCTGTGAGTCTGCAGTCGAAAATAAAAGTCCCAGATCAGAGAACTGATGTTCACTACAGAGAGACCGAGCTACATGAGTCTCTTGGGGTCGATCTTCTCGAGGTGGACGAGGGGTTTCAGCTGCTCTGCGAAGCTGCGCATGTCCTCCGAGACGGTGTCCTGTCCCGCCGGCGCCAGCACGCTCAGCTCCACCAGGTAGGACAGAGACAGCGGTTCGATGTTGTCTGTGTTGCCGGGTATGAGCACCCGCGACAGTTTGCTGACCACCACCTTCAGGGCACCTTTGCGGAAGATGTGCCCCTTGGCTACAAACTCATGGTCCATTCGGAAGCCCATCTCGTTCAGGAAGTCCGGCAGGCTGTGTGAGGCCGCCACATCCACGCAGTTCCGAACCAGGGCATGTCGGCTCTTGTCCCCCACCTCCGGCTGACCGAGGTAGCGAAGGTGCCAGGGCAGGGTCGGGTGGGCGAGAGAGCGCCTGGCCCTTAGGATGAAGGGGTTGCCCTGCTGACCTTTCAGGAGATAAACTAGCTCGTGGTCTGAGAAGCTCTCGGGTTCGATGTTGTCGCACAGACCTCGGAGACGATGCAGGAGACTCTCCAGAGACTGGTCCAGAACACTGCCTGCATGGACGCCAAAGAACATAGACATACAAAAATAAATATAATATAAAACCCATATAATAAATTCATTTCAGTTGTTTATTTAAGGCGGTTCGAATCCCCATCTGGGTGGAGTTTCCATGTTGTCTGCGTGGGGTTCCTCCGGGTTCTCTGGTTTCCTGCCACAGTCCAAAAATATCAATCAAGGCCATTTGAACTCTCCAATTGCCCCATATAGAGTGTGATTGTGTGAGTGAGTGTGTGCCCAGTGTAGTTTGGCATCCTGTCCTGGGTGTATCTGCCCAGCGCCCGAATCGTTCTCCCCTGCGACCCTAATAGAGGATAAAGCAGAAGATAATAAATGGATGGATGTTTAAGTTTTACAAAAGAGAAAACTTCTAAAACTTGGGGCAAAGCGAGTTGATCCATGTTTTTGGACTGTGGGAGGAAACCGGAGAACCCGGAGGAAACACACGCGGACACGGGGAGAACATGGAAACTCCACCCAGATGGGGATTCGAACCGGGAATCCCTAGTGCTGAGAGGAGAACATGCCAACCACTAAGCCACCGTGCCGCCCTCTCATCTAAAACAAATACATAGAATTATCTTCACGTGTTTCTTTACTTACCTTGTAATAAATATTCCATCATGTTGATTGTGCCCCCTGTAACGGGCATGACGGTGACCGGAGGCGCTTCCATCGTTTAATTTAACAAAAATGAACGACTTTAAGTAAAAACACAGCTACGTTAGCTACACGATGCTAACTAAGTTTTTACAATGCACGCTTTAAATGAGTGGTATCGTTAACATTTATCGTTAACATTCCTGTAACACGTACAGCAAAATATTAATGACTGAACTGGATCAATTACGCGACTGTTTCTGTATTAATCCTAAAACCGTGCTGTACTCAATAGAAGCTTTGTGTTAGCCACGACCGAGAGTCGATTCAATACCGAGTCGGTTCATAAAGCTTATGAATAGAGAGTCGATTCCCTGTTTATATTCAATTCCGCCAAGTGTAATCGAGTCGGACGAAGTACAAGGTAAACACACACACACACACACACATTACATTAAATACAAACACACAAAAACACATTGCATTACATACAAACACACACACACAAAAACACATTACATTACATACAAACACACACATACACACACACAAAAACATTACATTACATACAAACACACACATACACACACACAAAAACACATTACATTACATACAAACACACACACATTACATTACATTACATACAAACACACACATACAAACACATTACATTACATACACACACACATACAAACACACACACATACAAACACATTACATTACATACACATACAAACACACACACAAACACATTACATTACATACAAACACACACACATACAAACACATTACATTACATACAAACACATTACATTACATACAAACATACACACATACAAACACATTACATTACATACACATACAAACACACACACAAACACATTACATTACATACACACATACAAACACATTACATTACATACACATACAAACACACACACAAACACATTACATTACATACAAACACACACACATACAAACACATTACATTACATACAAACACATTACATTACATACACACACACAAACACATTACATGACATACAAACACACACACACACATTACATACACACACATTACATACACACACATTACATACACACATACAAACACATTACATGACATACAAACACATTACATTACATACACACACACAAACACATTACATGACATACAAACACACACACACACACATTACATACACACATACAAACACATTACATTACATACACACACACAAACACATTACATGACATACAAACACACACACACACATTACATACAAACACATTACATACAAACACACACACAAACACACACACACAAACACACACAACGAGAACGTCATGATTACGTCACTATACGAGTTTTAAATACTTCACATTATTTAATGTTTTTCTGTTGTATTACGTATCAGGATTATTTTAGTGAATTATTAACCCTCTGTTCATCTTTAACTGAATAATAGTTTTAAATGCCGTATAGTTTATTTTTATTTCTCTGAGGAATCGACTCCTACCATCATTATAAGAAACGTTGTGAAAAGGAGTCGAATCCGACCTGCTTGTTTTTCGCGGGCTTCATAAAGACACTGGTTGCCAGATTTCGGCAAGACCGCGCCTTCCTTTTGGATACGATGTGCGCATGCGCATTATCAAGACAATTTGGTAGCCGAATCCTTTTATAAACGATAGTGAAACAATCGATTACTCGATTTTTGAATCTCGAAAGATCAGAAAAAAACAACAAAGTAAAGAGACTGTCAGGATTATTAATCTCTGTGTTATTTTGTAATGTCCATCCATCCATTATCTTCCACTTTATCCTCTATTAGGGTCGCGGTGGGGTTTCCATGCCCATCTAGGGGAGAACGTCTCGGGCGCTGGGCAGATAGACCCAGGACAGGACGCCAATCTATCACTGGACACACACTCACTCACACAAACAAACTCTATATGGGGCAATTTGGAGAATTCAATTGACCTTGATCCATGTTTTTGGACTGTGGGAGGAAACCGGAGAACCCAGAGGAAACCCACGCGGACACGGGGAGAACATGAAAACTCCACCCTCTGGGATTCCATTTGTTTAAATATTTTTCAACATTTATTTTTATCCTATTATTTATTGGCTTCTGGGTTGAACTCTTTAAACAACTTGGATTCGTGAGGTTTTTATTTCTGATTAAACAATAATAAATCAATAAACCAAACTAGTTGAGTACTTCTACATTTAAGAATATTGTTCTAAAGTGACAAATTTATTTATAAATTTACATATATATAATATATTATGGCACGGTGGCTTAGTGGTTAGCACGTTCGCCTCTCAGCGCTAGGGATTCCCGGTTCGAATCCCCATCTGGGTGGAGTTTCCATGTTCTCCCCGTGTCTGCATGGGTTTCCTCCGGGTTCTCCGGTTTCCTCCCACAGTCCAAAAACATGGATCAAGTTAATTGAATTCTCAAAAAAAATTGCCCCGTTTAGAGTGTGTCTGTGTGAGTGAGTGTGTGCCCAGCGATGGATTGGCGCCCTGTCCTGGGTCTATCTGCCCAGCGCCTGAAACGTTCTCCCCTGGATGGGCATGGGGAACCCCACCGCGACCCTAATAGAGGATAAGCGGAAGATAATGAATGAATGAATGAATAAATAATATATTATAATATTTTTTATATATTCACAGCAATTTAAAAAAGTGATTCATTTTTTATTTTTATTATCTCATCTCTGTTTTGTGTAACAGATAATGTTCTATAGAAACAGAAATTGCAGAATGTTGAGAAAAAGGAAAAAGAAGGTGGATTTTCTGTGATAACTGAGTGTTGGGTTCTGTGCTGAATGAAGACGTGGTTTGTCTTCAGGTTGCTTTTGAAGACACATAGTCGGTTGTTCTACTTTCTAATGGAAACTCTTCCATCATCTTGGTGCAGCATGTTCCGCTTGTTCTCTGAGTGATGGTCCGGGTTGATGATTGGAGGATTGAATGCCGAGCTGGTTCAGTTGTAGCAGTAGGTAAGAAGAAGTTTGCCTACTTTAAACTTTGTGTTTAAACAACTTAATATGGTTTAAACCAGATTCAAGTAGTCTTTTTATATAGTGCTATTTACAATAGTTCATTGTCACAAAGCTTTACAGTGTTATAAGCCTGTAAACCCCCAAAGAGCAAGCCGAAGCGGCAGTGGCAAAAAAGAAATCCCCTGTTATGTTGTTATTTTACGGAAGAAATCTTGGGAGGACCAAGACTCAGTGGGGGACATCCATCCATCCATTATCTTCCGCTTTATCCTCTATTAGGGTCGGAGGGAGTTTCCCATGCCCATCCAGGGGAGAACGTTTTGGGCACTGGGCAAATACACCTGGACAGGACGCCAATCTCTCGCTGTGGGCACACACTCACTCACACAGACACACTCTATATGGGGCAATTTGGAGAACTCAATTGACTTGATCCATGTTTTTGGATTGTGGGAGGAAACCGGAGAACCCAGAGGAAACCCACGTGGACACGGGGAGAACATGGAAACTCCACCCAGATGGGGATTTGAACTGCCAATCCCTAGTGCTGAGAGGAGAACATACTAACCATTAAGCCACCGTGCAGTGGGGGACAGTTTATAGAAAAAAGTGCTGATCTGGAACCGCACTGGAATTTTATTATTTAAAGTAATTTATTGTATATCACGCATTGATACGAATGTGAAGCTCTCAGAGGTGTGTGTTATTGTTAATGATGTCATGTTTGGAACAAATGGCTCAGCCAATCAGATTTAAGGAGCCGAACTACCTGTTTTTAATATGAATTACCTAAATTTCAGTAGAATTGAGTGGTTTCAAAAAAATAGATGTTGTTGTATCTGATGTAAGCCCCCCCACCTCACCTCACCTCACCCCACCTCACCTCACCCCTGTAACAAATCAGCTGTTTGGTGAACAAATTAAAAACAAGTTTTTTTTTTTTTTTTTTTATAAAATAAACCAAAATAATGTTAAAATTTCTTTATAATTCAGCAATTTGCAGGATTATAAACTTTAAAATGCTAAAATTATAAATAGTTTTAAAATGAAAACATACACTATAATCCTTTAATCAAATGTAATTTATGTAAAAAATGTTTTTTTTTATTTTCATGTAAAGTAAATGTTAATATGAGTGGAAACCTGAGCTGGTGAAGCAGAACTCTGATGGAGGGCTGAAGTTTCCCTGCTTTATGACTAACCTGTGGTTTTATAGAATGAGGGTCAGAAGCTCTGTGGTTATTGAGTGGAAAGCGGCTGTGCAGTTTTAGATACACAAATCACACCTCGTGCCATGAACTATGGCTTGCATGCAGAGTGGGGGGTGATGGGGGTGCAAAGGGCATGAGGGGATTACCTAAATTACACATATATAGGAGTTCAGTGTAAGATTCAATAAGCAGCTCAGCAATGTTCTTACAAAGAGAATGGAAACTCTGTATCTGACTCACTGAGTGTGCAAAGTGTGAAGTGTGTAAATATCGGTGTGTGTGTGTGTATGTGTGTGAGTGTGTGTATCATGGCCTATATTATTCCGTATTTGAATTGCTAAGTCACATTACATAGAATTGCTTTACTTAAATTCTTTATGCTATAATTTATTCTTATCAGTAATATCTGAGGACAATGTAAGAAGTAAATAACCTTAAATTTAATTTTAAAGACTTGCCCAAAGGTTTATGTACATAACATACATTAGAATTTAACTTCTTGGCATATAAACAATAAAATGTTGTGTGTATTTTTTGTATTTTTCAGATACATTGACATTGTAAATATAGTATATATTTTATATATTATAGTGTATATATTATAGTATAGTATAAATGTGTGTGAAAGTTTTCGTCTGGTGACTTTGCCCTCGGCGTATTTCCCTCTCTCACCCCTGAGCTCTGTTTTTATATGTTTAATATATTCAGATTCCAAATCGTTAAAGTTGAGTTGGATTAGGTTGGGCTCAGAAACAGGAAGCTTGGGCTTAAATTAACTTAAATACGGAGGCGGGTGAGTCAATTACATCATTTTGGCACGGTTTGCTGAGATTGTCATCCCAAAATATTTTAGTTTCTAGATCAGTTTGTGAAATTTATTGAAATCAAAACATCTGAGTGACTGTGCACCGAAATTATAAGAAATCACATGACTAACAGCCTGCGGAGTCTTAACAACAACAACAACAACGGAGATTTTAGATTGGAATAAAAACTAGAATTTAGTTCATTTTATGTACAAATTTCACCTGGCGGGGTTTAAATGTCTTCTAAAACACTCAGGTCTATATTTCAAAGATCTTAAATGAAGGGACAACAAAACGGATAAATTATTCTCTGTCTGTGCATTGTAATAATTATAATAAAATTGACCGTATGATGTAAGATTTTATTCATTTTAACAGGACACAGATGTTGAAGTACAATAAAACTTTAAATAACAACACTGTACAGACAAACACATATCATAGAACTTTAATGTGACTGTACACACACTCGTCTTCGGCCGTGATGGTATTCTGTGGTGGGTTCCACATGTGAAGAGTAGAATAGATCACAGATTGCTCATCTTCAACCTAGAAAGATTCAAATAAAGGAAACATTCACAACTTTATTTTTATAAATCTGTGATTCAAGATTCAAGAAAATTTTAATATCATTAATATCACATGAGATAAGAACGAAACTGGGTCACGGACCCCGATTACCCTGTTATTTTAAAGTAATAATTTTCTTTAAAATTTAAATTTAAATTATTACTTTAAAATAACATGGTAATCGGGGTCCGTGACCCATAGTTTCGTTCTTATCTCATGTACCACATGTGATATTAATGATAATAAAATTTTCTTAAATCTTGATCCTTGACAGGTCATGTGAATGTAATATGTAAGTATTTGTTATGTTCTCCTTCACTTACATCTGAATGTGTCGCTGCACATCGTGTGTCTGAATTTCTTTCTGTTAAACAAAGAAACTGCATTTTTCTAACGATCAGAACATCGAAGCTTTAAGATGATCTTTGGGTCTCACCTGCTCGCCGTTGTCGATGACAGACGATCAGGAGAAGAGCTATAGTCACGATGATGATGATGATGATCATGATAATAATCATGATGATGATGGATGAAGAAATGATTGGTAAAGCAGCAGTTGAAGGGGAGTCACTGTAGACTCTATATGAACTGATGAAGATGGAGGAATCTGAAAAAGTGTAATATAAAATGTAATTTATTATAATTAAATTATCTTCTAAACACATTCTGTAAATCTTAACTTTCTGAAATGAAAGATTGTAATAAAAATGATGAAAAAATATTTAATAATGTGAACATTTTACTTTCTGGACTTCTTTGATGGGCAGCATTGTGGCTTAGTGCTCAGCACATTCTCCTCTCTGCGCTGAAGAGCCAGGTTCAAATCGGGATGTGAAGTTTGCATGTTCTCCCCGTGTCCATGTGGGCTTCCTCCAGCTACTCCAGTTTTCTCCCACAGTCCAAAAATATGGATTCAAGGTAAATTGAATGTTCTAAATTGCCCCATGTGGAGTGTATTTGTGTGTGTGTGTGTGTGAGAGAGAGAGAGAGAGTGAGTAAGTGTGTGCCCAGCAATAGATTGGCGTCCTGTCCTGGGTGTATCTTTCCAGTACCTGAAACGTTGGGCATGGAGGGCATGGAGAACCACCTCCACCACCATGCATGACCGTTGTAGAGGATTAAACTTTTTTGGTTACTATTGTGATGATTATGATAATTATCTCATTATCTTCTGCTGAATCTTGTACTCGGTTCACGGGGGGGTTCCTCATGCCCATCCAGGGGAGAACCTTCCAGATCTGGGCAGATCTATCACTGGGCACACATTCACTCACACGGACACACACACACACACTATATAGGGGCAATTTAGAGCAGCAATTCACCCTAAATCCATGTTTTTGGACTATGGGAGGAAACCAGAGAACCTGAATCCCCAGTGCTAAGAGGCGGATGTGCTGACAGATGATTATGATATTATCATATACAGTTAAAAATTCTAATCTCAATAAAATAATTATGAATTACATTGTTTATATTTGATGTTTTATTGTTGGAGTAACAAAATAAATTAGCAATCTTTTTACTTTAATGTAAATTTTTAATATATATTAAAGAAATAAAGCATCATTAGAGGCTGTGTGGATGTGTTGGTGGATATTAGGGTAATTCTTAAATAATAACATTTATTAAATCTAAACATATTGTAATATATGGCAGCACGGTGGCTTAGTGGTTAGCACGTTCGCCTCTCAGCACTAGGGATTCCCGGCTCGAATCCTCATCTGGGTGAAGTTTCCATGTTCTCCCCGTGTCCCCTTGGGTTTCCTCCAGGTTCTCCGGTTTCCTCCCACAGTCCAAAAACATCAAGTCGATTGAATTATCCAAATTTCCCCATATAGAGAGTGTCTGTGTGAGTGAGTGTGTGTCCAGCGATGGATTGGCACCCTGTCCTGGGTCTATCTGCCCAGCGCCCGAAATGTTCTCCCCTGGATGGGCATGGGGAACCCCACCGCGAATGAATGAATTAATGAATATTGTAATATATTTTTATTATTTGTAGAAACAAACACAAAAAGTTCAGACTAAAAACTAACATGGTTTTGTTTTTAGATTTGTTCATGGAATGCTGATATTTAATAATATTTTAATATAAGTCATTTATTTATACCACTGTTGTTCTGGTGAAACCTGTTTTAGTTCATAACCTTAAAAAATATATTTTTTTGAGAAGTTAATGTAACTTGGAGGAGAGTATTTACATGACGGAGTTGTAGAATGAACATCCAGGAGGATGGAGTTCTCTTGCTCCACCCGACAGCTCACACAGCTCTCATTAATTCTCCTCAGAATCTTGATATTCCGTTTCTTTGTGTTTATGATGATGGGTTTATTGTGTGTATGGATATCCACATCACAGTGCAGGATACATGTTTGATAATTGCTGGGCTGAACTGTGAGATCAATAATCACATTATGATAACAAGTTTGTTAAACTGATTGATTAAGTTTAATAATAAATGGGTTCACCGATGAAAACGTCATATGGATGTGTGGACCATCTCTAAAATGTATTTTAAAACAATATTATTGTTTCATAAAATTTAATAGCATGATGCAAAATTAAATGCAAAACGCTTTTAGTACTACTACAGTGTGATATATATATATATATATATATATATATATATATATATATATATATATATATATATATATATATATATAAATTTTTAACAATTGAACATGTTTCAGTCCTTTTCATTGAAAAAAATCAAAGTTGCAGAAAGATATGGAGGCTATCCCAGCACTTCCAGGCAGTTGGCCAGTCCATACAGACTGATGGGCATCTTCAGGTTATCTAATAACATGTCCATATACAGGGAGAACATGCAAACTGTAGAAAAGCTCCTGAGCCTTTTCTAGATGTGGTTCTGAACCTCACACCAACTTGTGGATTTGTATTTTATTAAAGTAATATGATTAAAGAAAGATACCAGGAAAGTTTTTGTTCCAAAGTGAGAATTTTTCATTTGGATAAAAAAAATACAATGAAGATATAAAAGTCCAAAATTTGTTCTCCCTCATCCCGGTGCTTTGTGTTTGTGCAAAAGGCTCCTTCAGTGTATAAATATATTTTTGGCATTGTATACACCAGATTTCATCGCAGCAGGTAGTCCTTCTGCCCTCATACAAAGAGCAAGCACCACAGAGACCCAGCTTTAAAATATTGTGTTCAGATTATTAAGATCTAACGTAAAACCTTCTGATGTGAGCCCTTGAAGAATAAAGGTCCCCATACATAAAGATGTACAAAGAGACAATTCATTTTACTGACTTAACCACAAAAATCCAATTTTTAAAATTGTCTCATATTAAGAGTTGAATATTTAGGTTTGGTAATGAAACGTACCTGACAGCACACACAGCTTCACAGAACAGACTCTGAGCTCTTGTCCGGTTGATGTTCTTGTGCAGTAGTTGTATTCTCCTGCGTGTGATCTCTGAACATTCGGGATCATTAATAATCTTTTATCAGGCGATTCATCTTTTACATTCAAGTTACTGTTAATGTAACGTCCTTTAAATCTCCACCCGTCTGCTCCATACAGACGTGCTGTTACATCCAGAGTGCTGTTACATCTGTACCTGACCTCATCTCCATCTGAGATCAATAAAACGGCTTCTGTACATAAAGAGATCAGAGGGTCAGAGATCAGATAAATAAAGCCTTCCCTGTATGAAGATGAAGAAAATAATCTTCCTCTCACCATACTGAGGTAGTAATGTTATTTTCTTAACATTGTAACATCTATTTGTATCTGAGCAACTTTTACACACGTACGTCCCTCTGTCCTGCTCCGAGAAGAAACTGATCTCCAAACTGAAGTTTAGCAGAAGTTTGAAACTGGTCTTCAGATTTTTATTAGTAAAAGTAAGGCCATTATTCCTATGAATAACAACTTCTTCTTTATTGTTGTTATTTATGTGTGACCACTTAATATTCTTTAAATAAGCTCCACCATATCCACACGGAATCACAGCTGTCTGTCCCAGAGGCACCAGTTTCACCAAATCTATAAATCATAAAGAAAAATAATAATAATAAACACATACACTGTGGTTATAAACTTACTGATTTTTTTTGTATTCCTTTTGTTATATTTTGCGTTAACGTTTCGGGCCCAGCACCCGAAACGTTTTACCCTGGATGGGCATGGGGACCCCCACCGCGACCCTAATAGAGGATAAAGTTGAAGATAAATGATGAATGAATATATATATATATATATATATATATACATCCATCATTTTTCACTTTATCCACGTTTCGGGTGCTGGGCAGATCCACCTAGGACAGGGCGCCAATCTATATATATATATATGGGCACATTTGCCTCTCAGCTTTAGGGATTCCGGGTTCGAATCCCCATCTGGGTTTCCATGTTCTCCCTGTGTCCGTGTGGGTTTCCTCCTGGTTCTCCGGTTTCCTCCCACAGTCCAAAAACATGGATCAAGTCAATTGAATTCTCCAAATTGCCCCATATAGAGTGTGTTTGTGTGAGTCAGTGTGCTCAGCAATAAATTGGCGCCCTGCCCTGGGTGTATCTGCCCAGCGCCCGAAACGTTCTCCCCTGGATGGGCATGGGAACCCCCCCGCGACCCTAATAGAGGATAAGGCAGAAGATAATGGATGAATAAGATATAAAATAAAATGTTAAATAATTACATGCTGACCAGCACGGTGGCTTAGTAGTTAAGTCTCTCAGCGCTGTGGATCCAGGTTGTAATCCCAATCTGGGTGGAGTTTGCATTTCCTCCCCATGTCCGTGTTGGGTTCCTCTGTGTTCTTTGGTTTCCTCCCATACTCCAAAAACATGGATTCAAGGTGAATTTGCTGCTCTAAATTACCTCTATCTAAGTTACCCCATATATACTGAATGGCACCCTGTACCAGTGCTCAAACTGTTCTTCTCTGGTATGGGAACCCCCTCCTCCCTTCCGTGCCCTAGTTTATAAGATGAGAAAATGAAGTTCTAAGACCTGAACTGAGCATCACTGCTCATATATACCAATCAACTGGCCACAGAATCTTTTAGTAATTTAGTTTTTTTTTTACAGTCACTGCACTGTGGAAATTTAGACTCCTAATTCTTTCTCAAAATATCAGTTATTCAACTGATGTGGTGAAAATGAACATAAATAGCGTCATCCCACTCATCTGAATTCTTTCCTTAACCCACTGGTATAAACTCTTGAGTCATGACAGTGAACAGTGGGTGCAGGTTAAATGTGGCTTTCTATCATCACAATGTGACTTAAATTAAATTAAAGTAAATTAACTCTTAAAGGACTTTATTTTACAAAGACTGAATGTTTTTGTTATTTATTCATCATTTTAAATCTGTTCATGACTTTCAGAGTTTGTGATGGTGGGGTGAAAGCATCCTGGACAGAAAAGACCGTGTTCCACCTGCCCGGAAATCATCCAGATGTGATATGAGAACACCACCCACTGCACCATACTCATTCATTCATTCATTCATTATCATCTGCTTTATCCTCTATTGGGGTCGCGGGGGGAGGGGATTCCCCATGCTTATCCAGGGGAGAACGTTTCGGGCGCTGGGCAGATACACCCAGGACAGGACACCAATCCATCGCTGGGCACACACTTACTCACACAGACACACTCTATATGGGGCAATTTTGCAGAACTCAATTGATTTGATCCATGTTTTTGGACTGTGGGAGGAAACCGGAGAATCCGGAGGAAACCCATGCGGACACGGGGAGAACATGGAAACTCCACCCAGATGGGGATTCGAACCGGGAATCCCTAGCGCTGAGAGGAGAACGTGCTAACCACTAAGCCACCATGCCGCCCCCTGCACCATACTGTAAAATAATATTTGTGGTTAAGGGTTTCTTGCTGTAGCCCGGAAGATGCTGACATCAAAACTCTCTGCTTATCCTCGAGTAGGTGCAAGGGTGGTGTGGCAGCACCTAGTACATTTACATTTGGTCATTTATTGGACGCTTTTATCCAAAGCGACTTACAAGGTGAGCACAGGGTTCATCACAACATCCCTGCAGCAATGAAGGTTAAGGGTCTTGCTCAAGGACCCACATTGGTAACTTCAGTGGACCTGAGATTTAAACCCCCAACCTTCAGATTGCTAGTCCAATGCTCTAACCACTGAGCTACCACGTCCTGGTACCAATTATGTTCTCAGCTGTGGAAACATTTGGGCATTATTATAGGGGTGGTACAGCCGCGCTCATGTGTGCCATTAACCGATTCTTTTTTCTTTTTTTTTTTGGTTTAGACTTTTTGTGTCATGGGTGTTTCTTTACACCGCACTTAAGGGGCCTGGGGTAAAATGCAGTAATGTACCACCCTACTGGTCCACTGGAAGCAGTTTGGAACACTTTGGAACTGTAGAACTACAAACCTCATGTGTATGATTAATGGAGCTAATAACAGACAGCGAGTAAGAACTGGGCACATTTGCCTCTCAGCTCTAGGGATTCCCGGTTCGAATCTTAATCTGGGTGAAGTTTCCATGTTCTCCCCGTGTCCGCATTGGTTTCCTCAGGGTTCTCCGGTTTCCTCCCACAGTCCAAAAACATGGATCAAGGTCAATTGAATTCTCCAAATTGCCCCATATAGAGTGTGTTTGTGTGAGTGTGCTTGCCCAGTGATAGATTGGTGTCCTGTCCTGGGTCTATCTGCCCAGCGCCTGAAATGTTCTCCCCTGGATGGGCATGGGGAACCCCACCGCGACCCTAATAGAGGATAAAGCAGAAGATCATGGATGGATGGACATAAAGATTTATCATCAAGCACAAAGTATGACAAAGCTGGCATTCTTTATTTAGTTACCGTGAGTTCATTCTACAGCTTTACCACTAGATGTCGCCAATTGAGCGAACTGGAGGTTCTCTGTAGTGATCTGTCTTTGTGAGGACACACGGCTGTTTAATTGATCGAGCTGAATGATTCACATGACAGAAGGTAGTGTTCAGTCTCTAATTTATTCACTAACATTTTATTTTACACATCATAAACCATTTAACATGTTCTCCCTCAAAATAAAAAATTCAACAATGTGGTTCCACTGCTGTTCTCTTCATATTCATAGCACAGAATCATCGCCACACCCTCCAGAACCTGTTGGTTAAGAGTTAGGATTAAAGTTTAAACTGGTTATTTAACATTATTCAAATGTGACATCACGTTACATCACGGGACTTCCCGCCCCTCTCGCGTTGATAGGGACAATCATTTTGAGACCTTTCGCTTTATTCATATATTATAATAATCAATAACATACATGTATTTCAAAGAAATGTATTTCATCAACTTTGATGGAACAGTTTGGGGAAGGGGCAGCACGGTGGCTTAGTGGTTTAGCATGTTCGCCTCTCAGCACTTGGGATTCCCGGTTCGAATCCCCATCTGGGTGGAGTCTCCATATTCTCCCCGTGTCTGTGTGGGTTTCCTCCGGGTTCTCCGGTTTCCTCCCACAGTCCAAAAACATGGATCAAGTCAATTGAATTTAAACTGCCCAATAAAGAGTGTGTCTGTGTGAGTGATTTGCGGTGGGGTTCCCCATGCCCATCCAGGGGAGAACGTCTCGGGTGCTGGGCAGATAGACCCTGTCCTGGCAGGGCGCCAATCCATCGCTGGGCACACACACATTCACACAGACACACTCTATATGGGGCAATTTTGAGAATTCAATTGAATTGATCCATGTTTTTGGACTGTGCGAGGAAATCGGAGAACCCGGAGGAAACCCATGCAGACACGGGGAGAACATGGAAACTCCACCCAGATGGGGATTCGAACCGGGAATCCCTAGTTCTGAGAGGAGAACGTGCCAAGCACTAAGCCACCACGCCGCCTATCAAGTCAATTGAGTTCTCCAAATTGCCCCATATAGAGTATGTCTGTGTGGCGTCCTGTCCTGGGTGTATCTGCCCAGCGTCTGAAACGTTCTCCCCTGAATGGCCATTAGGACCGCCCCCCCCCCCCGCGACCCTAATAGAGGATAAAGCAGAAGATATTGGATAGATGGAAAATGTGACAAGGGCGGCATGGTGGCTCAGTGGTTAGCACATTCGCATCTCAGCACTAGGGGTTCCCAGTTCAAATCCCAATCTGGGTGGAGTTTCCATGTTCTCCCTGTGGGTTTCCTCCGGGTTTTCCGGTTTCCTCCCACAGTCCAAAAACATGGATCAAGTCAATTGAATTCTCCAAATTGCCCCATATAGAGTGTGTTTGTGTGAGTGTGTGTCCAGCAATGGATTGGCACCCTGTCCTGGGTGTATCTGCCCAGCAGCCTAAACCTTTTCCCCTGGATGGGCATGGGGAACACATTCCACCACCCCCCACCCCCCGCGACCCCAATATAGGATAAAGCGGGAGGATAATGGATGAATGGAAAATGTGACAGATGTTTGGTGCGAAGACTTCTCGCGATAGGGGGCGCTCACAGTCTGGATGTGATGACGTGGGTGGGCGGGGAGATGACGTGGGCGCGGTGCTGGGAATCCCCGCCCATCGGTTATCACCTGCGTAATTGCGGGCTGTACAGGTATGTGCGGTGAGGCCGTCGGCGGGGCGCTGAACGCAAACGAGTGACCGACTGACCGACCGAACGGCGGCGCCATGTACACGAGCGAGCGCAGGCGCATGAGCCTGCACGAGGTCCGGAGGAAGGAGCCGGTGCGCGTCTCCGCGGGAAGTTTGTGGCAGGACGCGCTGGCGCTCGAGCTCAGCGTCCCAAACAAGTGCGCGTCCACGACCCGCGGCCGCGGCCGCCGGCTGTCGGTGATGTACGTGCTGCTGCAGGACGCCGCCGCTGAAAGCCCGTCGCTGCGGTGCGTGAGGGACGCATGCGCAGACTCGCACGCCGAGCTCGAGACCGTCCCGTTCGAGCGCATCGGGCACGCGACCGCCGACACGCTGGACACCTTCTACAACGCAGGCAAGTGCGCACGCGCGCGTGGGGGTGGTGGAGTGGGTGTAGGTCCTGTCTATTTGTCCTACCCAACGAATCTTAAAACTTTTACTTACCTGTTATGTTTTTTGGAAGCCACGCCCATAAAGCCATGCTACCCCGAGTTGGATGAGCGTAACTTTTTGCATTGCTTTTCCATCCATCCATCCATCCATGATACGTTAGATGGGAGGTTCATGCCCATCCAGGGGGGAACGTCTAGGGCGCTGGGCAGATACACCCAGGACAGGGCACCAATCTATCACTGGACACATACTCACACACACACTCTATATGGGGCAATTTGGAGAACTCAATTGACCTTGATTCATGTTTTTAGACTGTGGTAGGAAACCGGAGAACCCGAAGGAAATCCATGCGGACACGGGGAGAACATGGAAACTCCACCCTGATGAAGATCGGGAATCCCTAGCGCTGAGAGGAGAACATGCTAACCACTAAGCCACTGTGCCGCCCGCATTGTTTTTCATAAATGTAAATAGAAATATTAGCACGGTGGCTTAGTAGTTAGCACGCTCTCCTCTCAGCACTAGGGATTTCTGGTTCGAATCCCAATCTAGTTAGAGTTTCCATGTTCTCCGCGTGTCCTCGTGGGTTTCCTCTGGGTTTTCCGGTTTCCTCCCACAGTCCAAAAACATGGATCAAGGTCAATTGAATTCTTCAAATGCCCCATATAGAGTGTGTCTGTGTGAGTGAGTGTGTGCCCAGTGATAGATTGCCCCCTGTCCTGGGTGTATCTGCCCAGCGCCCGAGTCGTTCTCCCCTGGATGGGCATGGGGAACCACCCCCCCCCATGACCCTAATAGAGGATAAAGGGGAAGATAATGAATGGATAGCATGTCATTTTAATGAGATTTATACAGGTAGATTAATCTGATGGGGTTGAAGAAAACCAAGTAGAAGTTTTCAACAGAGTAGCATGACTTGATGGAGTTTATGTCTCTTAATATGACGTTTTTGGACCTATAAAGACGTCCTACCAGCAATTTTAGAAGTTTAAGTCTCGTATTATAATGTCATTTAAACTTAATTACAAAACGTATTATTTTTAGGATGTAACTATAGGTATGCGCTCAGGGAGGATGTTTCGATATGTAGGACAATCCGGCAGATGTCGCTACATTTCCATTACATTTGGTCATTTATTGGACGCTTTTATCCAAAGCGACTTACAAGGTGAGCACAGGGTTCATCACAACATCCCTGGAGCAATGAGGGTTAAGGGTCTTGCTCAAGGACCCACATTGGTAACTACAGTGGACCTGAGATTTGAACCCCCAACCTTCAGATTGATAGCCCAACACCCTGACCACTGAGCTACCGCTCCCTTTTATTTTTATTTTACTTTGGGGAGGCGCGGTGGCTTAGTGGTTGGCATGTTCTCCTCTCAGCACTAGGGATTCCCGGTTCGAATCCCCATCTGGGTGGAGTTTCCATGTTCTCCCTGTGTCCGCGTGGGTTTCCTCCGGGTTCTCCGGTTTCCTCCCACAGTCCAATAACATGGATCAAGTCAATTGAGTTTTCCAAATTGCCCCATATAGAGTGTGTCTGAGTGAGTGAGTGTGTGCGCAGTGATAGATTGGCGTCCTGTCCTGGGTGTATCTGCCCAACGCCCGAAATGTTCTCCCCTGGATGGGCATGGGGAACCCCCCCCTCCCCCCCGCAACCCTAATAGAGGATAAAGCGGAAGATAATGAATGAATGAATGATTTGATTTTATTATTTTACTTTATTTATTATATTATTTTATGTTTATAGATCGCTATAAAAATGTAAATTTGATGAGGGAGGAGAGATTTTCCGAACACCGGAATCCCGCGGCACACCTGTGGATACATGTTTAAATCTGTGTCCTGCTCACGTGACCCACTATCCAAACAGCAGGGAGCATCTACACACACACACACACACACACACACACCCACTCACATTCCTCCACTTGACTGGCGCGAGCCGCGAATCCGCCCACTCACGTGTAACCCGTTGCACAATACGGCCGCTTTAAAAGTCTTATTTCTATTAAACTTTTTGCTCTCATCTTCTACAGAAGGACGACAACAAAGGACTTTTATTTTGTTATGTAATGTCCGAACGTGCACGGACAGGATGCACGACTGAGAGACCCGACTGCTCTGCCTGCTATTTCAGTAAATACTGCAATAAAAGTTTATGATCGAGGCTTCATAGGATTATTTACCGAGATTATAAAATGTTGAGGAGGGTGTTTTGGTTCTTATTTAAGTTCCTGGAGGTTCTTTAAATGAATAAAAGCAGTTCTATATAGTTCACTGTGACACACACACACACACACACACACAGTTACATTTACATTACATTTAGTCATTCAGCAGACGCTTTTATCCAAAGCGACTTACAAATGAGAACACCACAAGTCAGAAGCCATGAAGAAACCAACTATACTGTAAATTCATTAAACCTGATTGTTATTCGATGCTGCGGCACACGCCCCCCCCCCCCTTTTTTTCTTAGTTATCTTAAGGACTTTTCTGCTGCTTTGCTAAGTGAGAAACGTGTTTAATATAAAAAGTAAGTCCTGCATTATCTTCTGAGCATCACAGGAGTACTATTTTAAATTCTGTGAAGTTTAAAATAGGGTTACCACTGATAAGGACATCGACTATGGACTATTTAATTAAGATGAGATAAGATAAGAGACTTTTCTTTGTCCCACTGTGGGGAAATTCACGTTCTCAGCAGCGGTTACATTAGAAGAAAGATGAAAAAGGTATTTAGTCATTAGAAAGAAAGTAAAAAAAAAAACTAAGAAATTTTAATTTTCAGTTATGTACAGACATATAATAGAGGAATTAAATGAAACAAATATTGCACATATGGTATAGATTGGTATCTGATTAGGGTGGCACAGTGGCTTAGTGGTTGGCATGTTCTCCTCTCAGCACTAGGGATTCCCGGTTCGAATCCCCATCTGGTTGGAGTTTCTATGTTCTTCCCGTGTCCATGTGGGTTTCCTCCCACAGTCCAAAAACATGGATCAAGTCAATTGAGTTCTCCAAATTGCCCCATATAGAGTGTGTCTGTGTGAGTGAGTGTGTGTCCAGTGATAGATTGGCGTCCTGTCCTGGGTGTATCTGCCCAGCGCCCGAGAGGTTCTCCTCTGGATGGGCATGGGGTACCCCCTCCCTGCGACCCTAATAGAGGATAAACCCGGAGGAAATCCTCTATTAGGGTTGCGGGGGGGTTCCCCATGCCCATCCAGGGGAGAAGGTTTCGGGCGCTGGGCAGATACACCCAGGACAGGATGCCAATCTATCACTGGACACACACTCACTCACACAGACACACTCTATATGGGGCAATTTGGAGAACTCAATTGACTTGATCCATGTTTTTGGACTGTGGGTGGAAACCAGAGAACCCGGAGGAAACCCACGCGGACACGGGTAGAAATTGGAAACTCCACCCAGATGGTGATTCGAACCGGGAATCCCTAGCGCTGAGAGGAGAACATGCTAACTACTAAGCCACCGTGCTGCCCACCTTGTAAGTCGCTTTGGAAAAAAGCGTCTGCTAAGTGACCAAATGGAAATGGAAAACTATAATCTCGCGATAAATGAGTGAATGAAAAATGAATGAGTGAATTTACACTGCCACTGTCGCTTCGGCTTGCTTTTTGGGGGTTTTAAAGGCTTATTATACTGTAAAGTTGCTGTTTGACTGTACTATTGGAACCATGTCGGTGATGTTTTGGTTCTCGCTCTGATGCAGACGTTGCCGTGGTGGAGATCAGTGATTCGTTTCACCAGCCGTCACTCTTCTACCACCTGGGTGTCAGAGAGAGTCTCAGCATGACCAATAACATCATCCTGTACTGCCACAAGCAAGAGAGTGACCTTCAGCTGCTTAAGGTCAGAACGACCGTCTGCCAGCGGAACGTTCCATCCAATCGCTGTGTGTTGGATGATCTGCTGCTTCACTCTGATTGGCTGAGATTTCTGCTGAGATTGGCTGAGATTGGCTGTTTCATGACAAACTATAATTTAATCAGTGCACATCCTGTTCAGACTTAAATATGTGGTAAATTTGGATATCACCAACATGACTCCAGAATGACCTCAGGGGGATCATCCAGTCGGATCTAGAGATGAGACCATTACTGATTTAGATGACACAGTTATCTGCTTAAAGTAATCATGATTATACAATTAATTCCCGGTTCGAATCCCCATCTGGGTGGAGTTTCCATGTTCTCCCCGTGTCTGCATGGGTTTCCTCCGGGTTCTCCGGTTTCCTCCCACAGTCCAAAAACATGGATCAAGTTAATTGAATTCTCAAAAATTGCCCAATAAAGAGTGTGTTTGTGTGAGTGAGTGTGTGTCCAGCGATGGATTGTCGCCCTGTCCTGGGTGTATCTGCCCAGCGCCCGAGACGTTCTCCCCTGGATGGGCATGGGGAACCCCACCGCGACCCTAATAGAGGATAAGCGGGAGATAATAAATGAATAATTGACTTGGTGGTTGGCATGTTCTTCTTTCAGCGCTAGGGATTCCCGGGTCGAGTTTCCATGTCCTTCCCGTGTCCGCGTGGGTTTCCTCCGGGTTCTCCGGTTTCCTCCCACTGTCCAAAAACATGGATCAATTGAATTCTCCAAATTGCCCCATATAGAGTGTGTCTGTGTGAGTGTGTGCCCAGTGATAGATTGGCGCCCTGTCCTGGGTGTATTTGCCCGAAACGTTCTCTGGATAGGCAATTAATTGTCTCATCCCTAGTCTGACCTTAGTGTTAACTCTTGATGGTCTTCACTCGCGGTAGAACCATCCATCCAATTATCTTCCGCTTTATCCTCTACTAGGGTCGCGGGGCGTGGGGGGGGGGTTCCCCATGCCCATCCAGGGGAAAACGTTTCGGGCGCTGGGTAGATACACCCAGGACAGGACGCCAATCTATCCCTGGGCACACACTCACTCACACACATACACACTCTATATGGGGCAATTTGGAGAATTCAATTTGCCGTTGATCCATGTTTTTGGACTGTGGGAGGAAACCGGAGAACCTGGAGGAAACCCACGGCCCACGGGTGAACATGAAAACTCCACCCAGATTGGGATTCCTGGAATCCCTAGCGCTGAGAGGCGAACATGCCAACCACTAAGCCACCGTGCCTGTGGTAGAACCAGTTGTTCTAAATGTTGTTCTGAATTAAAAAGCTTTATTTCAGCTTGTTGCTTTTGGTGGAGCTTTATTAAAGTGAGGTGATGCTGAAGCAGTCAATGATAATCTGATTTATGTTGTGTTCCTCATTAACCTTCAGGGTTCCTCTGTCTTCATTTTAATCTGGGGGTTTTGATTGTGGGTCCATCAGGAGCAGTGTGGCAGTTACACCTTTATCCCGTACGTGATTTCAGCACAGGGGAAGCTGTTGGCTTGTGATGCGAACATCATGCGTGGGCTCACCGAGCTCCTGCAGCCCAGTTTCGCCATCGAATCTCTGCTCACCCCGCTGGTGGAGCAGCTAGTGAAGCTGTTCGAGAACGTACATGTTCATGCCAGGTGTGTGTGTTTGTGTGTATATGTTATATTCTCAGGGGGCCACATCAGAACCTGGGCGCCCTCTGGAGGGCCGAACCCAGAGGATCACCAACATTTAAAAAAAAAGATAAAAGCAACACTTGTACTGTGTTTATGGCACAAAGTGCACACTTCATCCCATGTGCTTTCTTACTTCCCACTCAGCTCATGCAGGCTGTACACAGGCAGACAAAGGGTCCTGTGGCCCCGGGGCTGAAAAACGTCCCATTCTGATATAGATGAAGTTTTAGTGTTCTATAATTACAGAATTATTCATTCATTTATTCATTATTTTCCACTTAAACCTCTACTAGGGTCGCTGGGGGCCCATCCAATGCAAAATGTATTGGGCGCTAGACAGATACACCCAGAACCAGAACAGGGTGTAACATCGCTGGGCACACACTCACTCACTCACACACATACATTATGTAGGGGCAATTTGAAGCAGCCAATTCACCTTTAATCCATATTTTTGGACTGTGGGAGGAAACCTGGGCGGACATGAAAAAAAATATGCTCCACCCAGATTGGGATTCGAACGTGCTGACCACTAAGCCACCATGCCGCCCTAATTACAGAATAATTCTTTAATAAATATAATAATTATCTGTGATTGTATATTAATAGTGGCGGCACGGTGGATTAGTGGTTAGCATGTTCTCCTCTCAGCACTAGGGATTCCCGGTTCGAATCCCCATCTGGGTGGAGTTTCCATGTTCTCCCCGTGTCTGTGTGGGTTTCCTCCGGGTTCTCCGGTTTCCTCTTACATTCCAAAAACATGGATCAAGGTCAATTGAGTTTTTCAAATTGCCCCATATAGAGTGTGTATGCGTGGGTGAGTGTGTGCCCAGCGATAGATAGGCACCCTGTCCTGGGTGTATCTGCCCAGCGCCCGAAACGTTCTCTCCTGGATGGGCATGGGGAACCCCCCCACCGTGACCCTAATAGAGGATAAAACGAAAGATAATGAATGGATGAATGTTAATAATATTTGTAAACAGTCGACCCCAATGTTCTCTTTAACCCAAACTTTCTCAGAAAAATAAAATTTTTCAAACTTTTGTGCTTGTGTTGACAGTGAGTACATGCATGAGTCGATCCGCAGAGAGATCCGGATGGCGCGGGAACGATTCAGCGGTGAGTCTCTGAGTCAAGAACTGAACCGAATCCAAAAGCGGCTGGACACCGTGGAGCTGCTGAGTCCGGACATCGTCATGAACCTGCTGCTGTCATACCGCGACGTTCAGGTCAGCTTCAGAACGCAACGTTTATAGTGTCTCCAGCCATAACTGAGGGATTTTAATGACACACTTTCTCTGTAAATGAATCAGAATCAATTCTTTCAAACCAGATAATTTGTCAGAAAGTATGTGGACATACCTGCTAATTATTAAACTCATTAATTTGCGTTGATGTTTACATTTGGTCATTTATTGGACGCCTTTATCCAAAGTGACTTACAAGGTGAGCGCAGGGTTAATCACAACATCCCTGGAGCAATGAGGGTCTTGCTTAAGGACCCACATTGGTAACTTCAGTGGACCTGGGATTTGAACCCTCAACCTTCAGATTGATTGCCCAATGCTCTAACCACTGAGCTACCTCACCCTCGTTCATTTGCCCTCATTCATTCATTATCTTCCATTTAATACTCTACTAAGGTTTTGGCTCGTCCAGTGGAGAACATTTTGGGAGCTGGGCACCCAGGACAGGATGCCAATCTGTCGCTGGGCACACACTCACAATCACACTCTATATTATTATATTATATAATCTCTCCATTGGCTCCCTGTAGCTGGGCAGATAGACCCAGGACAGGGCGCCAATCCATCACTGGGCACACACTCACTCACGGACACACTCTATATGGGGCAATTTGGAGAATTCAATTGACCTTGATCCATGTTTTTGGACTGTGGGAGGAAACCCGAGAACCCGGAGGAAACCCACGCGGACACTGGGAGAACATGGAAACATGCTGGCCTACCTTTCAAATAACTTTCCCTAAATCTTTAGATTAAACTCCATGTGTGTGAATTTAAATTTGGACGTCTTGTATCGATGTCCACATACTTCTGACCGTGTGTGAGGTTTGCAATGTGAGGAAGCTGAGCCGGAGCTGAGTGTGTTTGCTCCTGTGCAGGATTACGAGTCGATCATTAATCTGGTGGAGATGTTGAATGACCTACCCATGTGCACCATGGCGTCCCAACCCAACATTAAGTTCCAGTACATTTTCGCTCTGACCAGGTGAACCCTTACTCCGTCGTGCATTTCAGCTCGGATGCTTGTGCTCTGCGTGAATCGCACCGTTATCTGATTACAGGAGGAATCGGTCAGGTGATCGAGAGAAAGCCCTGTCATTGGTTCTGCCTCTAGTGCAGTCGGGGGAACAAGTGGCTTCAGACGTCTACTGTCTGTGTGGACGCGTTTATAAAGACATGTTCCTCAGTTCTAACTGCACTGATACCGTCAGCCGAGACCAGGCCTGCTACTGGTGAGAGTCTGAACCCTTCATCCCGTTATCCTCACATAATCAGACTGCTTAGTTTATTTTCATATTATTCTTTTTATTATTATAATAATCGTGGGTTTCCTCCGGGTTCTCCGGTTTCCTCCACAGTCCAAAAACATGGATCAAATCAATTATTCATTCATTCATTCATTATCTTCCGCTTATCCTCTATTAGGGTCGCGGTGGGGTTCCCCATGCCCATCCAGGGGAGAACGTCTCGGGCGCTGGGCAGGTAGACCCAGGACAGGGCGCCAATCCATCGCTGGGCACACACTCACTCACACATACACACTCTAAATTGGGCAATTTTGAGAATTCAATTAACTTGATCCATGTTTTTGGACTGTGGGAGGAAACCCTTGCAGACACGGGGAGAACATGGAAACTCCACCCAGATGGGGATTCGAACCGGGAATCCCCAGCGCTGAGAGGCGAATGTGCTAACCACTAAGCCACCGTGCCGCCCCTCAAATCAATTAAATTCTCCAAATTGCCCCATATAGAGTGTGTCTGTGTGAGTGAGTGTGTGTCCAGTGATAGATTGGCACCCTGTCCTGGGTGTATCTGCCCAGCGCCCGACACGTTCTCTCCTGGACCCCCCCGACCCTAATAGAGGATAAAGCTGAAGATAATGGATGGATGAATAATAATAAAAATCATTAAATCTATACCTTAAATTAAACATGAGAGCGGGGTGGGGGGGGGTGATGAACTGTTTGCAGGTTGTTTAATATGCAATAGGAAATCAGACTGTGGTGAGGTTTTCAGTGTATGGTTCAGGGGCATGGCTTAGTTTCGGGGCAGCGCTGGTGGGCAGTGTAAGGTTTGTTGGGTGGCAGTGTGTGATCTGTGGATAGTGTGCAGTTGGTGAGCAGCCTTTGGATGGGTGGGTGCAGTTTGCTGGGCGGTCTTTAGATGGCAGTGTGCAGTTT
>JAFMOD010000184.1:505995-547250 GCA_019802435.1 Corydoras maculifer
GTTCCCCATGCCCATCCAGGGGAGAACGTCTCGGGCGCTGGGCAGATAGACCCAGGACAGGGCGCCAATCCATCGCTGGGCACACACTCACTCACACATACACACTCTAAATTGGGCAATTTTGAGAATTCAATTAACTTGATCCATGTTTTTGGACTGTGGGAGGAAACCGGAGAACCCGGAGGAAACCCACGCAGACACGGGGAGAACATGGAAACTCGAACCGGGAATCCCCAGCGCTGAGAGGCGAATGTGCTAACCACTAAGCCACCGTGCCGCCTATTATTATTATTATTATTATTATTATTATTATTATTATTATTATGTTGGATATGATGATTGTTTATATTCTGATGTGAACAGTTGATCTGATGTTCAGGTGTGACTCTAAGCAGTTTGCTCGGGAGGAAGGGAAGTTTGGAGAAGATGCATGATTACTGGGATGTTGGTTTTTACCTCGGCGCTGGAATTCTGGCCAACGAGCACAAAAAGGTTATAGAAGCTTCGGAGAAACTTTACCGCCTCAAAGCTCCGATGTGGTGAGCGTCCCGACACTGACCTACAACATTCATTCATTATCTTCCTCTTAATCCTCAACTAGGGTCGCAGGGGGGTTCCCCATGCCCATCCAGGGAAGAATTTCTGGATGTACCAAGGACAGGGCACCAATATATTTTATATATATACCAATATATATAAAACATGGAAACTCCACCCAGATCGAGATTCCAACCTGGATCCTCAGTGCTGAAAGGAGAACATGCTAACCACCGTGCCGCCCAACCTGGAACATGAAGAAAATGATGAACTAACATATTGATATCCTAAACCGATGGCCTGAAGGCACCAACTGTAGAGGCATACATGGATTACTGTACTTGAGGGCATGGCCGAAGGTTCCTGAGATACTGACCGATGGCCCAGACATAATCAATTTATTGACCAATCAAAAGTTTTATTGGTAATTTATTAACTGGAGTGTTGACCTGATGAAGCAGCAGGTTCATTGTTGCTCACACTGATGTTGGTTAATGATCTGTTATCTGATTGAACTCTTCATTGTGGATGTTCTCGCAGGTACGTCAGCTCGGTCATGGAGACGTATATTTTATACAAGCACTTCGCCAAACCCCTGGAGGTCACGCACCCCAGACAGGAGCTGGTGGACTTTTGGATGGAGCTGCTGGTTCAGGCCTGTAAACCCAGCGTATGTACAGCTCGCTGTCCGGTGAGAACGCCACATCTCCACCTCACACTCACCTGCGCCGTAGAACATTAGAACTCCCATCAATCAGCTGCGTAAGAGCTTCATTACACCATCCATAATGAACGTGGTTCCTTAATTTGAGATACCATTGTCATGCCCATCCAGGGGAGAACGTTTCGGGTGCTGGGCAGATACACACAGGACAGGAGGCCAATCCATCACTGGACACACACTCACTCACACACACACACTCTATATGGGGCAATTTGGAGAATTCAATTGACTTGATCCATGTTTTTGGACTGTGGGAGGAAACCGGAGAACCCAGAGAAAACCCATGTGGACATGGGGAGAACATGGAAACTCCACCCGGATGGGGAATCCCTAGTGCTGAAAGGAGAACATGCCAACCACTAAGCTACCCTGCCCTATTGAGAAAGTATTATAAATATTTTTGTGCATTTAGAACGCAAGTTCTGAGGAAGTTCTTCATCTCAGTGGTTCTCTGTTATATCTTATGTCTATGACTGGGTCCACTGCGGTACTCACTGGTTGCATGATGTTGCAGGTTCTGATCCTGGAACCTACCAAAGTCTTCCAACCGAGTGTGGTGAGCGTGAGTGAGGAGGATGAGCACCACACGGTGCAGATCAGACATGTCGCATCTCTGCAGGTAAACTATTTTAAATTTGTACGTCTGTGAAGAGCATCAGCGGTTGATTCGGCGGCGTTTGCGAACGGGAGGCATTGCCATGGTAACGAGGACGATACCTGTCTTACCCGCCTATGGGGATAGGGGTGGCACAATCACCTGTCGGAGCTTCAAACATCCATCCATCTATTATCTTGCGCTTTATCCTCTATTAGGGTTGCGGGGGGGGGGGGTTCTGAGAACATCTGGGGCGCCGCTGGGCAGATACACCCAGGACAGGGTGCCAATCTATTGCTGGGCACAGACTCACTCTATATGGGGCAATTCGGAGAACTCAATTGACTTGATCCATGTTTTTGGACTGTGGGAAAACCCGGAGGTAACCCGAGCGGACACGGGGAGGACATGGAAACTCCACCCAGATGGGGATTCGAACCGGGAATCCCTAGTGCTGAGAGGAGAACATGCCAACCACTAAGCCACCGTGCCGCCCATGCTTCAAACAGTATCCCCAAATTCTTTAAGTAACAGAATGACATATATATATATATATATATGACTTTCTGTCGTCCCCCCCCGCCATCACGCCAAAAAAACCATTTGAATGTTGTCGGTAAAATCTAGTTTAAAGTCAGTTGTCTAATCTTGTGTTTCTCAGAATGGACTTCATGAATGGACGTTCCCTGCATTAGCTATACGAGGAGTCAGGTACGGTCTACACTCTCATCTAGTCCTTATCCCTAGAGCTTTGGCGGGTTGGCAGCACAGTGGTGCAGTGGTACCAGGGTTTGAGTCCCGGTTGTGGTGCACACTTTTGAATTTGGCGTGTCCTCTGTGAGTAGTTAGGGTTTTCTCACAGCCTCATCATAAATCTTTTGAAAGCATTTTGGAAACAAATCCTCTGGACTAAAAGAACATCCAGTCTAACTGTTAAGCAGGGTGGTGGATCAGTCATAATTTGCTGTTGTGTCAGTCGGTGAGACGGTGAACATCCCCTGTCCATCCATCCATCTATTATCTTCCGCTTTATCCTCCATTAGTGTCGTGGGGGGGTTCCCCCATGCCCATCCAGGTGAGATCGTCTCGGGTGCTGGGCAGATACATCCAGGACAGGGCGCCAATCTATCACTGGACACACACACAAACACACTCTATACGGGGCCCATCCATCCATCCAGTATTTTCCACTTTATCCTCTATTAGGGTCACGGGGGTGCCCCATGCCCATCCAGGGGAGACCGTTTCGGGGGCTGGGCAGATACACCCAGGACAGGATGCCAATCTATCACTGGACACACACACACAGACTCACTTGGACTGTGGGAGGAAACCAGAGAACCCGAAGGAAACCCACGCGGACACGGGGAGAACAATCAACGTCACCCAGATTGGGATTCGAACTGGGAATCCCTAGCGCTGAGAGGAGAACATGCTAACCACTAAGCCCCCGTGCCCCCCCCCCCCCCTATTAGACGGCAGAATAGATTTAATTTGGGAATGAAACAGCATGGCGTCTGTAACACAGCTGATCTTCTACAGCAGGATAATGATCCTAAACTCCCCACCAAATCCACAACCATCCACCTTAATCAGAAGGATACTCTATGAACCCCACTGTCCTGCGACCTAAACACCAAATATCTGTATCTACACTCTCAGTTGTATTTCTGTTTCTCACTTACACCCTGTCTTTATGATGAACTGCATTTCTCTCTATTAGAGGATAAGATAATGGATGGATACGTTTTAGGTTTGTTTCTCATTGGCAGCTTTAACAGCTTCCACGCCTCCCAACTTTTTGGCGTGCACCGTAAATGTTTGTGTATTTATTCTGTGAAGTCACACTCTCTGTTCAAAATGCAGTTATCTGACCCTCTCTCTCTCTCTCTCTCTCAGTATCTCGACGTTGGATGAGCGCAGCTGTTTCCTGTATGTTCTGTATAATTCTGATGATTTTCAGCTCTGTTTCCCGAGTGATCTGCACTGTAAGGGGTGAGCAGTACAACCTTAACTGTAATTCTGCAGTTACATTATACTAATATAACGTATTTTCCAGACCATGAGAACATTATTATTATTATTATAAGGCGCAGTCTGAATTACGGACTCTATTTCTGTATTTGATCCACGTATAAGGCTCACCGTACTATAAGGCGCAGTCTGAATTAAGGACTCTATTTCTGTACGGTACTTATTCTGTACGGCAGCGTATTATAAGGCACATGTTAAAACATACGATCTACAAGAAAAGTAAAGGATGCAAAACGCTGATTTATAATTGAAGTTTATTCTACTACTTGACAAAACACACATTATTTCGTTCCACCTCACCGAGGAGCTCATTCTCACTCCGTGGCGTTCACCTCTGCAAAATGGTGGTAGGATCTTCCCAACTCTGTCCCTAAGGCAGAATCACTAAGCGGTTTTAAGAACCTACTGAAGATGCATCTCTTTAACAATTACCTGTTGTAGAGAGAAAAAAAAAAACAATAAAATAAAAAAAGGGGGGGTGCAGCATCAAATAACAATCAGGTTTGATGAATTTGCAGTGTAGTTGGTTTTCTGCAGAACTTCTGACTGTGGTGTTCTCATTTGTAATTCTCTTTGGATAAAAGCATCTGCTAAATGACTAAATGTAAATGTAAATGTATTTTTAATCACTCTTCTCCCACAATTTCACTATCGAGCACTCCGGGTTCCCCCTCATCAACGTCTGAGTCCGTCTCGTCTCCAGACGGCCGTTCGGCGACGATGCCGGCTTTCGTGAAAGCTCGGACAACGGTTACAGCAGAAACCTCAGCCCAGGCCTCCACAATCCATTCACAGACGGTGGCGTAACTCGCCCGAGTTTTAGTAAACGTGTGTTCACCGTCTATCATCCATCGCTCCCACGCCGCCCGCAGCTTTACTTTAAACGCCCTGTTTACACCAATGTCCAGTGGTCGGAGTTCTTTATTTAATCCTCCAGGAATGACAGCAAGCTCCAAATTCATTTTCTTCACTCCGTTTTTTACGTTGTCTGTGCATAACTGATGGCCTGGAGCTTAAAGTGTGCCTCGTAAGCATGTCTCTTCACTGGTGCCATTTTTGGGGGTCCTTGACAAACAAATGTTGTTTTGCAGCATGTTCTTTGATTGGTGTACGTTCTGTACGTATTACGTTCCTGTGTCAGGCGGAAATGGACCGACAGTCAGTGAAGCAGAGCTTCAATACTTTTATAGAATTTGGAACTCAGTACACGTATAAGGCGCATCGGATTATAAGGCGCACGTCCGATTTCTGGGAGAATTATAGGCTTTTAGGTTGCGCCTTATAGTCCAGAAAATACGGTAATAACATTATAAGGTCTTCCTTCATCTGATCGTAAGGGTGTGTGTGTTTAGTATTTCCTCTGTTGATGTTTTTGTTCAACCTTTTGGTTCCACTCAGGTTCTGTGATCTGGTGAACTCTCTGATCCGGGTGAGTGATGCTGCTGTGGATGATTCGGGTCCTGATGCTGATTCTCTGTTGGAGGTGAGACGTGTCTCTGTTCTAATTCATCTGTTGGATGCTCACAGTTGGATCCATCTGTTCCCAGAACTTTGGCAACAGTCTTATCGTCTAATCATTTAAACCTCCACCAACATCCATCCATTATCTTCTGCTTCATCCTCTACTAGGGCCGTTCAGGGGAGAACGTTTCGGGCGCTGGGCAGATACACCCAGGACAGGGTGCCAATCTATCACTGGGCACACACCCACTCACACAAACACACACTATATGGGGCAATTTGAAGAACTCAATTGACTTAATCCATGTTTTTGGACTGTGGGAGGAAACCGGAGAACCCGGAGGAAACCCACGCGGACACGGGGAGGACATGGAAACTCCACCCAGATGGGTATTCGAACCTGGAATCCTTAGCACAGAGAATCGAATGTGCTAACCACTAAGCCACCGTGCTGCCCCTCCAACATCACCTTTAAATAAATATTGGTTTGTGTTGTGAATGTGATGATGATGACTGATGATGATGATGATGATGAAGGCGCTGGTGGCTCATGTACGCAATGCATCTGCCCCCTGCGGGTCTGTGTCTGAGGAGCTGGTCCATGTGGTGATGTAGGTTCTCCGATCTGATGCTTGGCCCCTCTGTGGAACTCTCTGTGCAGTATGTGTATGAGAAAGGAGAGAATGGAGAGAAGGTGGTTCTGGGTAAAGGAACCTACGGAGTGGTTTACGCCGGACGAGATCTGAACACCCAGGTGCGCATCGCCATCAAAGAGATACCGGAGAGAGACAGCAGGTATGTACAGCCGCAAACCCGTCTCACTCTTCGGCACGCTGCCTCACTCACTCTCGGCTCGGCACGCTGTCTCACTTTTATCTTTACTTCCACATTTGCATCTCGCTTCTCATGGATTTCTTGTTTGTTTGTTTTTTAACTCTGTGTGTGTGTGTGTGTGTGTGTGTGTGTGTGTGTGTGTGTGTGTGTGTGTGCGCGCGTGCGTGTGTGTGTATGTATGTATTTTTATGTGTGTGTATGTATATATATATATATGTGTGTGTGTGTGTATTTATGTATGTGTATGTGTGCATGTATTTTTATGTGTGTGTATGTATATATGTGTGTGTGTGTGTATTTGTGTGTGTGTGTATTTATGTATGTATGTGTGTGTGCATGTATGTATGTACGTGAGTGTGTGTGTGTATGTATGTTTGTACGTGAGTGTGTGTGTGTATGTATGTTTGTGTGTGTGTGTGTATTTATGTATGTATGTGTGTGTGTATTTATGTATGTATGTGTGTGTGTGCATGTATGTATGTGTGTGTGTATGTATGTTTGTACGTGAGTGTGTGTGTATTTTATGTGTGTGTGTGTATGTATGTTTGTGTGTGTGTGTGTCTGTGTTTATGTATGTGTGTGTGTGTGTGTGTGTGTGTGTGTATATGTGTATGTAAATAGTTATTCCCAGCCGCTGCATGAGGAAATTGCTTTACATAAGAGACTTAAGCACCGGAACATTGTGCAGTACCTTGGTTCTATCAGTGAGGGAGGCTTCCTCAAGATCTTCATGGAGGAGGTTCCAGGAGGTGAACATCTGCATCCACTATGTGTGTTTTTTGCGCACGTGTGTGTATGTGTGTGTTTGTGTGTATACTTGCATGTGAGTGTGAAGGCATGTGTGTGTGTTGACATTGATCAGTCCTCCATGAGTGTGTCTGTATCTGGTTACACTAAATCAGCCTCTCTAAAGGGGTGCGGTAGCTCAGTGGTTAAGGTGTTGGGTTATCTATCTGAAGGTCGGGGGTTCAAATCCCAGGTCTCCTGAAGTTACCAATGTGGGTCCTTGAGCAAGACCCTTAACCCTCATTGCTCCAGGGATGTTGTGATTAACCCTGTGCTCACCTTGTAAGTCCAAATTAAATAAAAAAAAAGCGTCCAATAAATGACCAAATGTGATGTCAATTCCCCCCACACACACCCACACCCTGACTCTGTCCCTCGTCCTGCAGGAAGCCTCTCCTCTCTGCTGAGGTCTAAATGGGGGCCTCTCAAAGACAATGAACCCACCATCGTCTTCTACACCAAGCAGATCCTGGAGGGTCTTAAATATCTCCACGACAACCAGATTGTTCACAGAGACATCAAGGTAGCACCCAAGCTCTCTGATCCACTCCTTTAATCCACTCGTCTCTGGGTGGAGGTCTGATTGTCTCTGATTCTCTCTTCCGTCAGGGAGATAACGTCCTGGTGAACACCTACAGCGGTGTCCTTAAGATCTCGGATTTCGGAACGTCGAAGAGACTCGCAGGAATTAATCCCTGCACGGAGACATTCACAGGTGACTTCTGACCTTTACTTACACCTTTTGCTTTCTGTAACTGTGTAGTTGTGTGTGTGTGTGTGTTGGGGGGGGGGGGCAGAAGCGGGCAGAAGCAGCTCAGTTATCTAAAACCTTATCTCAAAACGTAACGCTTTCCTTCTTCATTAAACAACCTGAACTGTAATCTGGTGCAGATGAGGCCAGACTAAGGACTGAAATCATTTTACCATGAACGTTAAAGTCTCCATTATTTAAAAAAAAAAACCTGTAAGGTCGGGTTTAGTGGTTTAGCATGTTCTCCTCTCAGCCCTAGGGATTCCTGGTTCGAATCACCATCTGGGTGGAGTTTCCATGTTCTTCCCATGTCTGCGTGGGTTTCCTCCGGGTTCTCCGGTTTCCTTCCACAGTCCAAAAACATGGATCAAGTCAATTGAATTCTCAAAATAGCCCCATATAGAGTGTGAGTGTGTTCCGCAATGATGGATTGGCGCCCTGACCTCTGTCTATCTGCCCAGCGTCCGAGACGTTCTCCCCTGGATGGACATGGGAAATCCACCACGACCCGAATAGAGGATAAAAGCGGGAGATAATGAATGAATGAAAACCTGTAAGGTCATTCCACAAGATTGTGCACTGCGACTTGGGATTGTTGCCCATTCATCCACAAGAGCTGTCTCCGTTTATCCCAAATGATGGGATAGGCTTGAGGTCCAGGCTTTGTATGGATCAACCCCCACCTGCAGTAAATGTCAGACAGGACTTTGTGGACCTAAATTGGTGCACCATCCATCCATCCATCCATCTGTTATCTTCCGCTTTATCCTCTATTAGGGTCGCGGGGGGGTTCCCCATGCCCATCCAGGGGATGATGTCTCAGGCGCTGGGCAGATACACCCAGGATAGGGCACCTATCCATCACTGGGAACACACTCACTCACACAGACACACTCTATATGGGGCAATTTGGAGAATTCAGTTGACCTTGATCCATGTTTTTGGACTGTGGGAGGAAACCGGAGAACCCGGAGGAAACCCACGTGGACACGGGGAGAACATGGGGAGAACACTCCATCCAGATGGGGATTCGAATCGGGATTCCCTAGTGCTGAGAGGAGAACATGCCAAACCACTAAGCCACTGTGCCACCCTAATTTAATGTTAATGTTTTCTTTAAAGAAGCTTGTAAAGAACATTGATTTGTTGGGGTAATTCTGATGGTATGTCCCTTTTTTGTCTTTAATGGATGAAGCCATGGGGTTATAATACCACTGAACACAAGAGGGCGCCAGATTTTAATATTAATTTAATTTTACATTTTATATATATATATATTCTTACATTTATTTTATATACTGTATACACATATATATATATATATTATATTTATAGGTAAATATTCTATTTTATTTATATTTGTAGTGGTATATTATATATATTCATAGTTGTATACTATATTATATTTCACATAGCGATATGTGTAATTCTTATTTTCCTCTTTAAAATTTGAAGTTAAATTAAAAATATTAAAATAACAGGCTAATCGGGGTCCGTGACCCATAATTTCATTCTTATCTCATGTAACACATGTGATATTAATGATTCTAAAATGTTCTTGAATCGTGAATCTTACTGGTTTATTTGTCTGCAGGAACTCTGCAGTACATGGCGCCGGAGATTATTGACCAGGGACCTCGAGGTTATGGGAAACCGGCCGATATCTGGTCTCTTGGTTGCACCATTATAGAAATGGCGACTGGGAAACCGCCGTTCCACGAACTCGGCAGTCCTCAGGCCGCAATGTTTAAGGTACTGCAGTGATGTTAAACTCCATCTGTAACGTCATACTCTGTTAGTCCTCTTTACTTTGTTCTCTGATGATCAGCACCATGGACAGAGCAAGTGTTATATGGGTGGTGGATGAATCCCAGTGACATGGTGGTGCAGGCGTGTTAGTGTGTATTCTTATGTGTCACTGTATCACTGATGGATGAAGGATGTAGAACACACACTGTGATGCATGATGGCGTCCTGTCTCTGATTCTATGTCCACAAAGTGGAGCAGTAAGGTGGAGGTGTGTGAGCGTGGATACAGTGTGGATACAGTATAAAGTCCAGCAGCACAACACACTAACACACCTGCACCACCATCTCTGCATCACTGCAGTACAAAGTATCAGTTCAGGTTTTTAATGCACTGCAGAAATGATCCGTTGAATGAGGGCGTGGCTAATTCGGCTATATCTCATGCCCCAGGTGGGTATGTTTAAGATCCACCCCACTGTGCCCGACTGCATGTCCGAGGAGGCCAAAGCTTTCATAATGCATTGCTTCGAACCCAATCCCGACTGCAGGAGCATTGCGTCCGTCCTGCTGCAGGACATGTTCCTTAGGGGCAGTGCCAGGAAAAGAACCAAACTGCTGCCCTCCTCATACGAGCTGGAGACCTCTGCTGGTGAGTACAGATCCAACAACATTGACCGGGATGCAAACTGGAGAACCTCCTGGAGAACCTCCTCGTCCCTGTATGCTCTGTGTGCAGGGGAGTACCAAAGGAGCATGTCCGTACCTATAACCATACACGTGGAGGACGTGGACTCTGACAGGTCTGAGCTTTCCAGCTCCTTGGACCTGAGGAGGAACCTGAACCATCTGACCAGCAGGAACCTCACCGAGAGTCCAACAGGAACCAACTTTCTTCAGTGAGTCCGACCTCATCCCCACAATATTTAATGTTGTGTAGAGCATGTGAGGGATGCTTTTATTTGAAAGTTTCTCCATGGCAACAGAAATCGGAACGCCAGGAAACTAACAAACTCGAAAAATAAATCCAGCTCTAAACATCAGACCAGACCCGAATCCAGAAAGGATCGAACAATATGGACTGAATGTCGAAAAGGTCACTAAACTGACTCACCAGCATCTCCTACAGGGAGAGCCAGCACTAATTTACATAATCTGGGAATGAAACGGGCACGGTAGCTTAGTGGTTAGCATGTTCTCCTCTCAGCACTAGGGATTCCCAGTTCGAATCCCCATCTGGGTGGAGTTTCCATGTTCTCCCCGTGTTTGCGTGGGTTTCCTCCGGGTTCTCCAGTTTCCTCCCACAGTCCAAAAACATGGATCAAGTCAGTTGAATACTCCAAATTGCCCCATATAGAGTATGTCTGTGTGAGTGAGTGTGTGCCCAGCGATGGATTGGCATCCTGTCCAGGGTGTATCTGCCCAGTGCCCAAGACGTTCTCCCCTGGATGGGCATGGGGAACCCCACCGCGACCCCAATAGAGGATAAAGTGGTAGATAATGGATAAATGAGTGTATATATATATATATATATATATATATATATATATATATATATATATATATATATATATATATATATATATACACCGTATATATATATACACCGTATATATATATATATATATATATATATGTATATGTATATGTGTGTGTGTGTGTATATATAGCGTTGGGCTGTCAATCTGAAGGTTGCGGGTTCAAATCCCAGATCCACTGAAGTTACCAGTGTGGGTCCTTGAGCAAGACCCTTAACCCTGTGCTCAACTTGTAAGTCGCTTTGGATAAAAGCGTCTGTTAAATAACCAAATGTAAATGTAACGGTGGGGTTCCCCATGCCCATCCAGGGGAGAACGTCTCGGGCGCTGGGCAGATACACCCTGGACAGGATGCCAATCCATCGCTGGGCGCACACTCACTCTCACAGACACACTCTTTAGAGGGCAATTTTGAGAATTCAATTGACTTGATCCATGTTTTTGGACTGTGGGAGGAAACCGGAGAACCCGGAGGAAACCCACGCAGACACGGGAAGAACATGGAAACTCCACCCAGATGGGGATTCGAACCGGGAATCCCTAGTGCTGAGAAGAGAACATGCCAACCATTAAGCCACCCTATATATATATATATATATACATACATACAGACATAGTATTTTATATTCTTTTATACAAATTTATATAAAAGTCTTTAATGTAAATAAAATCTGTTTTTGATCCAAATTAATAATAAAATTGACATCTTTTTTTGGAAGCGCATTAACACCTTTCGCTACTTTCAGCTTCCTTATCGCTCTGTTTTTTGCTCTGTCTGCGACTCTGTCCTGCACAAATCTTTGACTTTTAATTTGACCTATATATTATTACCCAATCTACTTGAAATTTTGCATACATACCTATGCTGCCTCACAAATGTTTAAAATGTATGTGTAAATGTGAATTAAGTAATTAATTAATTTTATATAAGGGGTGGTTTAGTGGTTAGCATGTTCTCCTCTCAGTGCTAGGGATTCCCGGGTGAAGAACAGACCAAATAGCTGTGCGCACGCACACACACACACACACACACACACACACACACACACACACAGCTCCTACAATACCACATGCAGAAGTGACCATTTAAAATGTGTGTCTGTGTGTGCACATGTTGCAGGGTGGCGGGGGAGATGCAGGCGGTCGATCTCTTAAGTCCTGCAGGTTCGGGGGAGAATATTGGACTCTTCTTGTTGAGGAAGGACAGTGAGAGGAGAGAAACTCTGCACCGTGTCCTGACTGATTACATCAGCCATGTAGTACAGAACATGGAGGACTCCATTCCACAGGTGTTTATCACACACACACACACACACACACGTGACTGTGCCCCAGTGCACTACGGTCCACAGGACATGGTTGGTGAGTTCGGAGTTAAAGAACTTTACAGACCCTCTCAGAACTCGGGCATCAGTCTTATTTAACCTCATTGAGATGAATTGGAACATAGATTGTGAGCCAGGTCCTCCAGGTCTGACCTCACAGTTGGTCCTCTGGATGAATGAGCAGGGTTTTCAACAAACACACGGCAAAATGTTGTAGAAAGACTTTCCTGAAGACATGAAACTGTTATGGCAGGAAAAGAAGAAATGTTGTGATTGTCATAACACCCTCCTGTCCTGTAGGTGTCAGGTGTCTGTGTCTTTTAAGGTTAATCTGTAAACACGTCCTCATGCTGAGATGGGATCATTTACATACCAGGAACCTGCACAGGTTTAGGGTTTGGGCTGATATCGGATACGTTAATGAACACACACACACACACACCTGTAATCAGCAATCATGTCACAGTGGCTTAGGGGTCAGAGCCTGCACGTCTCACCAGTTAGGTCCTGGGTTCGAATCCGATTTATAGTGGATGAAGGTCTTTTCAAGTTCAAGTAAATTATTTCTGTCGCGCTTTTTACAACAGTACATCGTCACAAAGCAGCTTTACAGAAAGAAAAGCCATTAAACCCCCAAAGAGTAAGCCGAAGCGACAGTGGCAAGAAAAAAACTCCCTTTTATGTTGTGATTTAATGAAGAAACCTTGGGAGGACTAAGACTCAGTGGGGGACTCAGTCAGGCAGCAACAACAGTGTAGGACAGCCATGTACAGATATCTAACCAATGGAAAAACTCTAACAACTGGAAAACTATATGTGAGTCCATTAGGGGGCGTCCTGCAGGACCACAAGTCCAATTAATATTCAGGTTCCATCCAGTATTTGTCAGCAGAGCCATGGATGAAGATCTCCAGGAAGCCGGTCACATGGGGCACATTGGGTTGGCATGTTCTCCTTTCAGCGCTAGGGATTCCCAGTTCGAATCCCAATCTGGGTGGAGCTTCCATGTTCTCCCCGTGTCCGCGTGGGTTTCCTCTGGGTTCTCTGGTTTCCTCCCACAGTCCAAAAACCTGGATCAAGGTCAACTGAATTCTCAAAATTGCCCCATATAGAGTGTGAGTGTGTGCACAGTGATGGATTGGCGCCCTTTTCTGGGTGTATCTGCCCAGTGCCTGAGACTCTCTCCCCTGGATGGGCATGGGGGACCCCCCCCCCACGACCCTAATAGAGGATAAAGTGGAAAATAATGAAGGGATAGATGGATGTTAGTATTTTTGAATCAGCATAGAAAAGACGGCTTCAGAGGCCATTTTCACAGAAATTGCGGCAAATAGCATGAAGAAAACTTGGTGTTAGTTAAACCCCGATGACCAAACACAATGGAAGTGCAATGGCTACTTGGCAAATCAAGCATTTTCAGATTGACATTGCAAAAAAATATTCATCCTCACACTTGAAATAAAAGTAGTATTTTAGTTATTCTGGAGCGAAGCCCCTTCACTCGTCTTGTCAGTCAAATAAAGAGCAAAAAGTATCTAATGTAAAAAGAAACTATCCAATGTAGATGATTCGTGATCCAGTGCTTTAGATTTAAGCACGGAGGCGTGGCCATGGGCCGGTTTTTGGAACAGCGAGAGAGACGGGGGTGGGGGGGGCAGACTGCTCGCTTGCAGGGATCGTGATTCAGAATGAATCACATTGTGTGTTAAAATGTGTGCGCCCGTGTAAAAGTGCTGTAAAAAAAGCGCTGATACGTGATTATTTTTTTTCCTTCAAACCTCCATCATGATCGACGTGTTAAACACCCCTGCTCTACATGGTTAAGATGACTCCCCAGAACAGCATCATTTCAGCGCCACCCCGCCCCCCCATTAATGATGAGGTGGGTGAAGAGGTGAAACGCCAGCATACACTGATCCCAGATTACCCCCCCCCAACACAGCCAAGCCTGAGATCTACACCTTTACATCTTTCTGTGTGGCGTTTGCATGTTCTCCCTCTGTCTCTGTGGACTACAAGTTCAGATGTAGAGCTTTTTTCAGGAGTGTGGTTTCTCTGTCTATCTCCATCTTTAATGTTGTGTCACGAGAGTTGAACATTTCTGTGCCGCAGACAGAGGAACCCTCCCTCACCCCTGAACACATCACGCAGCTGATTGGTTGCCTGAGAGAGAACATCCGCAGTCCTGATAAGAAGCAGCTGACCAATCGCCTGCTAAAGCTGCGCTCCTCCCTGCACAGAGACTCGCTTCCCCTCAGCAGCCTGCAGACGGCGCTCTTCAGCTTCCAGGACGCGGTGGGTCATTTCAGACGGGTTCCCTAACTTCACAATTTGGTTTGGATATTCATTATTAGAAAATAGATCTTCACATGGGCCTCATGGTGGCGTTGTGGTAGCACATCCGCCTCTCAGTGTTGGGGATCCAGGTTCGAATCCCGATCTGGGTGGAGTTTGCATGTTCTCCCTGTGTCCACATGGGTTTCCTCTGGGTCCTCCGGTTTCCTCCCACAGTCCAAAACCATGTTACAAGGTCAAGTGAGTTCTCCAAATTGCCCCATATGGAGTGTGTTTGTGTGAGTGAGTGTGTGTTCAGCGATGGATTGGCACCCTGTTCTGGGTGTATTTGCCCATCGCCCAAAATGTTCTCCCCTGGATGGTTATGGGGAACCCCCCCCCTCCCCCCAAAACCCCTGTAGAGGATTAAGCTAAAGATAATGAATGAATGATGTTTAAATGGATGTGTGAAGTTACAGATCATTCCAGTAGAGGGCAGTGGTGTTGGGGTGGCGCTCAGACTCCGTGTGCTCCGTGTGCAGGTCAAGAAGGTTTTGCGGCAGCAGCAGGTGAAGCCTCACTGGATGTTTGCTCTGGATAATCTCCTCCGTCAGGCCGTGCAGGATGCCATCACGGTTCTCCTGCCAGGTCTGCACTACATCAACCGTATTTACATTACCCACAACTCCTCCCTGGCTTTATTTAACCTTCCGTACATGCTTCACCTCATGGAAGACCCCTACAGGTTTCATCTCACGGTGCATCGATTTCCTGTAGCTTCTCCACGTTATATTTTTCCTCCTCTAGCCACCACATGCTCCACTTTATTTACCTCTTCCATCCCTCTTCATGTGTTTTCTCAGAACTTAAGTTGCAGCTCCAGTCCTCCTTCGAAGCTGAGGAGGGTTCTCCCGATCCTGAAGGCCGCAGACAGACAATGGAGGAGCTGGAACCATCCCATGCTGAGAACGACGATGAAGAACCACCTGTGGAACCACAGCAGAGCAGCGGTGCAAGGCTGCTGAACCACCAGCATGCCAGCAGCAGCTCTCTTGCTCAGGAATTCAGCTTGTTGTCTCAGGAAACCAAACGGTAACAACTGGTTCCACAGAGCATAGGTTCTGAGCTCCTTCCTTATTTAACCACCTCAGATGACCCAGGGGTCCTGTTTTTCCTTGTTTGTCCTTCTTTTTCGCTCCCTCTGTTAGTTACATTTACATTTGGTCATTTTTTGGACGCTTTTATCCAAAGCGACTTACAAGGTGAGCACAGGGTTCATCACAACATCCCTGGAGCAATGAGGGTTAAGGGTCTTGCTCAAGGACCCACATTGGTAACTTCAGAGGACCTGGGATTTGAACCCCCAACCTTCAGATTGATAACCCAACACCCTAACCACTGAGCTACCATGCCCCTAGTTCTTTAACAGAAGCATTTAAATCCATCCATCCATTATCCTCCACATTATCCTCTAGTAGAGTTGTAGGGTTGTGTAACCCTGCACTGCAATATTTGCACAAAAAGCACAACCCACTTTTATAATTCCACTTGCACATTGTAAATACAGAGTTAATTTTTTCTTATTTATTTATTTTTTTTATCTTTATTCTATTCTATTTTTTATCCTTTTAAACAAATTTAATTTTCTGTGGTGAGAATTTCACTGCTGGCTTTACCATGTATAACTACGCATGTGACAAATAAACCCGATTCTGATTCTGGGTCCTTGAGCAAGACCCTTAACCCTCATTGCTCCAGGGATGTTGTGATGAACCCTGTGCTCACCTTGTAAATCGCTTTGGATAAAAGCGTCCAATAAATGACCAAATGTAATGTGCTTTGTACAGTTTTCCATCAGCTATGACATCATTTGTAATGGTTTCTTTATGGTTGTGGTGGATCATTCCAATGACGGGTTGATCTTCATCTTTTTTTTCAGGCTGCTGAGTGAGTTGAGCGAGAAGGAGAAGGAGTTTCAGGAACTTCTGAGGAAATCTGTGCAGAACTCAAAGAACCCGAGAGCTTCAGTTAAACTGCAGCAGTCTGCAGATCACAGCAGAGGTCGCTCTATAATCCCATCTCTCTCTCTTTCTCGCTCTCTCTCTCTCTCTCTCTCTCTCTCTCTCTCTCTCCAATCATGTGATCGTTTGATGTTAATGATGATGCTTTTATTATACAGATAATAAAGGAGTGAATCACGGAGCTCAGACTCAGGCCATGGTGCGCTGGTTGAAGGCTGTACCTGTGGATGATACCACCATAACCACGGTGGGTGGATGATCCTCTCTCACACGGTCATGAGTACAGTGTAGCAACTCAACTCTACTGTATTTTATATGATATACAATACAGTATTTCAAATCATTAAATACAAATTAATATGAATAGTGGTGGCACGGTGGCTTAGTGGTTGGCATGTTCTCCTCTCAGCACTAGGGATTCCCGGTTCGACTCCCCATCTGGGTGGAGTATCCATGTTCTCCCCGTGTCCTCGTGGGTTTCCTCCGGGTTCTCCGGTTTCTTCCCACAGTCTAAAAACTGAGTTCTCCAAATTGCCCCATATGTATGTCTGTGTGAGTGAGTGTGTGTCCAGTGATAGATTGGCACCCTGTCCTGGGTGTATCTGCCCAGCACCCGAGACGTTCTCCCCTGGATGGGCATGGGGAACCTCCCCCCCCCCAACGACCGCTTTATCCTATATCAGGGAACATAATGAATGAGTGAATGAATAAAATGATCGCTAAAATGCACCGGTGGAGGGAAGCCCGGATGGGGGTGATGTGTTCCCTCTCAGCAGGATAGTAAACTCAGCTTTATTCCTTTGTAGTTGATCAGTCACGCCTTCAGCTTAGACACTCTGCTCAATGTTGCCTCCCGAGACGATCTCACCTACTGCAGTATCAAGTGAGTTCTGCATCCACCCCTCACATCCACTCACCTTCTTCTTACTCCACCAGTCACCACCTGTGTGTTGTGTTTGTGTGTGAGATAGAGGTGGGATGGTGTGTCGGATCTGGAAAGCAATCTCCAATTACAGGAAAAACCATCTTGGGTCTGTGATGGAGGAGAACGAGGAAAGCAGTGGTGACTCCACCCTCCAATCAGCTCCGCACTCCGTCCTCCAACCAGCACACTGACTCCGTCTTCCACCTTGGTGTAAAAAAAAGCTACTACTAAAACAAAGTAATTAATTAATAATTATGCTGAGTGTGGTAGCTCAGTGGTGTAGCTTCTGGTGTTGGGCTGTCAATCAGAAGGTTGTGGGTTCAAATCCCAGGTCTACTAAAGTTCCCAATGTGTTGAGCAAGACCCTTAACCCTCATTGCTCCAGGGGGAGCTGTATCAACCCTGTGCTCTGACCCCAACCAAGTTGGAAACTCATAAGTCGCTTTGGATGAAAGCTTCTGCTAAATGACCAAATGTATATGTAATTGATATTAAGGTCATATTAATACATTATTGTGGTGGTACGGTGGCTTAGTGGTTGGCATGTTCTCCTCTCAGCACTAGGGATTCCCAGTTCGAATCCCCATCTGGGTGGAGTTTCCATGTTCTCCCCATGTCCGCCTGGGTTTCCTCCGGGTTCTCCGGTTTCCTCCCACAGTCCAAAAACATGGATCAAGTCAATTGCGTTCTCCAAATTGCCCCATATGGAGTGTGTCTGAGTGAGTGAGTGTGTGCCCAGTGATAGATTGGCATCCTGTCCTGGGTCTATCTGCCCAGTGCCCGGGACGCTCTCCCCTGGATGGGCATGGGGAACGACCCTAATAGAGGATAAAGCAGAAGATAATGGATTAATTAATTAATACATTATTATAAATAAGTATAATAATAACGCAGCCGCTTTGCAGTGGACCGTGTTTGGCGGCGGATTGTCGTCTCGCGTCTTCGCTGAGAGATTCGGCGGTCGGTTCGGATTTCTCGCTCGCTTTTATTATAAATAAGTCCTGGTGCTACAGTAAAGTCTGGTGGAGGAGGATGTTTTTTTATTGTATTTGTAACACAAACTGTTCTTGTAAATAATAAAGTAATTTTTTACCATCTGTAGATTTTGTCCTCATGCTGATTTAGATAATAAACGTTTTTCAATCTGCTTTTAAAGAGTGATACTGATTTAGAATCACTAACCGTAACTGAGGGTTATTCTAAACTTAACCCCCCTCCCCCCTCCCCCACTCAGACACACCTGCACATCTTTAGCTTCCAAAATCATCTCCACATTAAATTTATTTTAATATGCTTTATTTAAAAAAATAAATAAAATGTATATTAAGTGGTACGGGGTGGCACGGTGGATTAGAGTTTAGCATGTTCTCCTCTCAGCACTAAGTTCGAATCCTAATCTGAGTGGAATATCCATGTTCTCCCCGTGTCCGCGTGGGTTTCCTCCGGGTTCTCCGGTTTCCTCCCACAGTCCAAAAAGATGGAGCAAGGTCCATTAAATTCTCCAAATTGCCCCATATAGAGTGTGTGTGTGTGGGTGATTGTGTGCCCAGTGATGGATTGGCGAACGAAATGTTCTCCCCTGGATGGGCATGGGGAAACCCCCCACCCCTGCAACCCTAATAGAGGATAAAGAGGAAGATAAGGGATGGATTATATATTAAATAAAACCTGATCACAAATTAACTTTACAGTGGAGTTAATAAAAGTGATGTGCAATTTTTTCCATGTGCCAAAAAATTCTATTGCTGATCCCCCACCCCAACACACATACACACACCAGCTTTGAGAAAACACAAGTCATGTGGATTTAAAATGTGTCATCTACTTTTATTTCCGTCTTTGTGTACTTTGCCCCCCCGCCCCAGTTTTTAGTTTGGAATGGTGTAATGTATTTTCTGCACCTCTTGCAGGTGGGTTCATGTAAAAGTGCCCTCGTTTATTCATCTTTTTTAATGGTCATATTTTCTTATTTAGTATTGTGTGTAATTATATGTAATGTCATTTTAGAGTTAGTTGAACGTGCAGGATACTAAGTAATCATATTCATGCTGTTCAAGTTGTCTCTTTGCCACAGACACATTGAAACAGAAATTCACCGACTGCTCGCATTCGGTCGACGGCTGATTCACTCTTGCGGTGTGGCTCGTCCTGTGGTCAGCCCAGTGTAAACAGGTCTGTAATCGTCCTCCACATAAAAAAAAAGATGGATTTGAGCTATATATATATATATATATATATATATATATATATATATATATATATATTATACTGTGGGTATCTTCCTTGAGCAAGACCCTTAACCCTCATTGCTCCAGGGATATTGTGATTAACCCTGTGCTCACCCTTGTAAGTCGCTTTGGATAAACGCGTCTGATAAATGACCAAATGTAAATGTAATATATATATATATAAGGTGGCACGGTGGCTTAATGGTTGGCACGTTCTCCTCTCAGCGTTAGGGATTCCCGGTTCGAATCCCCATCTGGGTGGAGTTTTCATGTTTTCCCTGTGTCTGCGTGTCCAAAAACATGGGTCAAGTCAATTGAATTCTCAAAATTGCCCCATATAGAGTGTGTCTGTGTGAGTGATTGTGTGCCCAGCGATGGATCGGCGCCCTGTCCTGGGTGTATCTGCCCAGTTCCCGAGACGTTCTCCCCTGGATGGGCATGGGGAACCCCCTCACGACCCTAATAGAGGATAAAGCGGAACATAATGAATGAATATATATATATATATATGTAAATATGTATATATCCAGCCATCCATCCATTATCTTCCTCTTTATCCTCTATACTTACACAAACACACCCTATATGGGGCAATTTGGAGAACTCCATTGACCTTGATCCATGTTTTTGGACTGTGGGAGGAACTCGGAGAACCCGGAGGAAACCCACGTGGACACGGGGAGAACATGGAAACTCCACCCAGATTAGGATTTGAACCGGGAATCCCTAGCGCTGAGAGGAGAACATGGCAACCACTAAACCACCGAGCCGCCCCTGTGTATGTGTGTGTTTGTGTGTATATATATAGTCAGAGGTTTAACAGACATTGAGTCAAGTCCGAACACTTTACTTTACAACAGAACTCCTGCTGAAGTAAGGTTCATCCAGACTAAACCAGATCTTACTACCATTCACCAGTTACTAATGGGGGACAGGAGCCGGGTTTCGGGGGGAGGGTGGTTTCGGGGGGGGGTTCATTTAGTCCTTTCCTCTCTTGGCCGTCTTCATTTATCATGGTAATGAAGGAGAATAAAAGAGTGTGGATTATGTGGTGGAGGAGAGGGGGGTGGGGCTCTGGATAAAGTAGAGGGGTGATGGTGGAAAAGAGACTTTTGGGGTTTCTAGCTCCACAGATATCAGATTGAATATGGAGTACAGATAAGGGCTTTTGGAAAAGAATATGAATAAAAAAAAAACGCTTCCATTTTAATAAAGTGTTTTCCTTAAAATATAAAAAGTAATATCGCTAAAAATTTTGGATAAAAAAAAGCTCCAAAACCTGATTCACTGTATAAACTATATGGTATAGAGGGGTCTGTAAGTACACTATGATCAAAACAGGGCATGCCGGCTGAACCTGATCATCCTCTCTGTGGATCATGAGCCTTCTTCTTCAGTGCTGTGTGTACAGGTCTAGAAACCTCATTTGATTGTTATCTAATGGCAAAAAGATCCATCCATCCTTTATCTTCCGCTTTATCCTATATTAGGGTCGCGGGGGGGGTTCCCTATGCCCATCCAGGGGAGAACGTTTAGGGCGCTGGGCAGATACACCCAGAACAGGACGCTAATCTATCACTGGACACACACTCACTCACACAGACACACTCTATATGGGGCAATTTGGAGAACTCAATTGACCTGATCCATTTTTTTGGACTGTGGGAGGAAACCGGAGAACCCCGAGGAAACCCACGCAGACACAGGTAGAACTTGGAAACTCCACCCAGATGGGGATTTGAACCGGGAATCCCTAGTGCTGAGAGGAGAACATGCTAACCACTAAGCCACCGTGCCTGGCAAAAAGATGAAAATACTTATTTTTTCGTTGTTGGTTTGCATTTGCATTACATTTGGTTATTTATTGGACGTTTTTATCCATAGTGACTTACAAGGTGAGCACAGGGTTCATCACAACATCCCTGGAGCAATGAGGGTTAAGGGTCTTGCTCAAGGACCCACATTGGTAACTTCAGTGGACCTGGGATTTGAACCGCCAACCTTCAGCTTGATAGCCCAATGCTCTAACCTTTGAGCTACCTTGCTTGCTTGCTGGTGATGATTTGTTGTTTTCTATTGCTGATTGATCCGCTTCCCCCCTTGGCTCACCCCTTTGCGTTGTCAGAATCAGAAAACAAAGTAGAATAAATGACAAAATCTACTACCCCTCACTGGGCCCTGTTGTCCAGTGGAGGGGCTCCTCCTGAGAAACTCATTTATTAGGAAAGAAGACCTGGCGTTAGTGCAGACGCCGGTGCAAACTCATTTCCAAATGGGAGGTTTATGATGTTCACAGATGACTAACTCAAACGAACGGGGCGCTCTGGGTTTCCGGGTGGAATTCGGCAGACCCATGACTCTTCGGCGGCTCCATGCGGGTTGTGAAAGCGTGTTTACTTTCGGATCTTCTCTGGAGCGTGTGCACTGGGGGACTTGATGTGGCGTGATGACATCATGCTGCATTGTGGGGGCTGTTTACTCTGAGGCCGGATCTCTGGTGCTCGGTATTCAGGTCTGCAGGATTCGCTCTGATTAACCAACAGAACAAAGTCTGATTGATTCAGAACAAACAGCTGCTGGGTTTAAAGCAACCTCCTGCACCACAGAGCATCACATTACAGATCAACCTCCTCTTATCCCATCACTGTTGACGTTCCTCTATCCCTTTATCACTTCAGTGACTGAGAACCATTACCCTTAATCTAATTATTTTCTTGATATTGACCTGCAGTTTCAAACGAAACTGTTGAACTCTATTAAAACACATGACCCCACATGTTCTTATTAGGGTGGGGGATGATTCTCAGTGCTGCAGTAACACTGGCATGGTGGTGATGGTCTTCTAATCTCTGTTGTTTAGGGTGTGTGCACCTCTCCTTCACCCCGTTTCTGTGTCCCGTCACAGTGACAGGTGGCTCATGGGGGTTCATGTTTTAACTCCGTCCAACATCTGCACAAAGGAGCCCTGCCACTCTCCAGGAGTGTCAGATGTTCCCCCTCAAACTCACAATACACCCCCCACCCCCCCAAAACCCACCACACAAAACCGCTCATCCTCATCCATCCTAACATTTCAGTCTCCGTCTGTTAATTATATACTAGAGCTCTTCATCCGATTTCATGATTTGGTAGATTTTTAATGAACGTTTTCTAGACAGGTCATTAACAATTAAAAGTCACATGATCCAACCAGGGCTGCACCACTGTGGGCTTAGTGGTAAGCGCGTTTGCTGCTCGGTGCCCAATCTAAGTAAAGTTTCCATGTTCTCCCCGTGTTCAAATGGCTCTCGGTTTCCTCCCACAGTCCAAAAACATTAATTAAATGTCAACTGAATGCTCTAAATTGCCCCATATAGAATGTGTTAGTGTGAGTAAGTGTGCCCAGCAATGGATTGGCGCCCTGCGCTGTGCGTATTTGCCCAGAGCCCGAATCACTCTCCCCTGGATGGGCATGGGGACTACCCCCCTCCCCCGCGACCCTATTAGAGGATTAAGCGGAAGATGATAAATGAATGATCCAACCATCATTCTGCTGCCGGAGTGTCCGCATTTAATTACACACAAACATCTCATCATACTTTCATACAGAGATTATTTTTGATCAGTGTGTGTGTTTAAAATAGTATCGTTACGTTATTATACCGCGATATCTGTTCGGTGTTAAGGGATAGACGTAGATCTTTAAACAAACCACAAAGCTCTACAGCTGATATAAAACCTCACTGTAGCGATTTACAGCTACCTAGTGAGTTTGTTGGCCGCGTTTGATTTAATCTTAATCTTATAATCGTGAAGTTTTCTTTTAACTAAATCTGCTCTAAACCTCGAACTGCTTTCAGTCAGCTGCGCGAACCAAGCCAGTGTCGCCGGGGCATACCATTTAACCAAAAGAGGGTGTTATGTATCTCTAAAACAATATATTTCATTGAAATATTCATTCTTTTTTAAGATCACCTTATAAAACAAGTACACACACTTTTATGCCAATTTTAATGCTAGAACGGAGGTAAATTGGATGCGGATTCGTGATAAGCTTTTTCTCATTAAACCGTCTCCGCCCCTCGAGCTGCAAAGGTACGATCCGAGTTGCAACAGAAGCGCAGTGTCGCGCTCGGCGCCTGAGGCGATGTGAGGTGTGGATGTGAGTGTTTACGGTGCTGATAAAAGTTGCCGACGACATTAAAGTGTCGCTTCAACTGGATTTTCCCTGCAAAGAAATAACAATTCGGGTTAATTTAGGCGCCGTGTTGGTGCTCCACGCAGCCGCTTTGCAGTGGACCGTGTTTGGCGGCGGATTGTCGTCTCGCGTCTTCGCTGAGAGATTCGGCGGTTCGGTTATAAAACCTTGGATTTCTCGTTCGCTTTTCTTTCCCCCGTGGATTAGAAATGAATTTGCGGTTTGGACGGAAACAGAGCTCCGTCTGATACCCAGCCAACATGGATCACGAAAAGCCGGGCGATAAGGGGAGGAGAAGCGGACCGACCCAAAGCCGTGAGTCTCAGTTTAACCTCGGATTCTGTCCGGGAGGTACCGAGCCTCCGGGCCTCGCACGGTTTAAAGGAGTTTCAGCATCAAAATACGAGGATTTATATGTCCGTTTAATTTACGTTAATGTTGCACGTTATTCTGTTACAGTGTTTTAACATGAATTCCGTAGCCGGACACTGGGTTCCTAAATGGAGCATTTAACAGGTCTCCATCACTAAGGTCGAGTCGGTACACGATCCTAAACATTATCGACGGTCCGATTCAGTAGGATTTCCACGTAGCCATCGACTCGATTTTTCAATGCGAAGTGAAAAATCAACGCAATACTGTTTAATGTGGTACTATTCATTTTTTTTTTTTATAATAAAGGGATGTCACCGATTGCTATAAAACGTCTGTCAAGATGCCATGTTTTGTTAATGACCTGTGACTATCACTATCTATATATATATATATATATATATATATATATATATATATATATATATATATATATACATATATATATATATATATATCTATGGGCGGCACGTTCGCCTCTCAGTGCTGGGGATTCCCGGTTCGAATCCCCATCTGGGTGGAGTTTCCATGTTCTCCCCGTGTTAGCGTGGGTTTCTTCCGGGTTCTCCGGTTTCGTTTCATGGTCCAAAAACATGGATCAAGTCAATTGAATTTTCCAAATTGCCCCATATAGTGTGTGTATGTGTGAGTGAGTGTGTGCCCAGTGATAGATTGGCGCCCTATACTGGGTGTATCTGCCCGAAACGTTCTCCCCTGGATGGGCATGGGGAACCCCCCCACGGCCCTAATAGACGATAACGCGGAAGATAATGGATGGATGGATATATATATATATATATATATATATATATATATATATATATGGTGCATTCATTCATTCATTATCTTCTGGTTCTCCATGCCCATAAACAATGCCCTAAACAATTTAAGGGCTGGGCAGATACACCCAGGACAGAATGCCAATTTATCTCTGGACACACTCATTCACACAGACACAAACACTATATGGGGCAATTTAAAGCATTCAATTTGCCTTGAATCCATGTTTTTGGACTGTGGGAGGAAAGTGGACAACCCAGAGGAAATCCACTCGGGCAGAATAACTCCACCCAGATTGGGATTTGTACCTAGATATATCGGTGGGCAAACACTCACGCACAGGCACACTATATAGGGGCAAAGAGCACTCAGTTCACCTTGAATCCATGTTTTTAGACTGGGGAAACCCACAGGGAAAACATGTTGGGTATTCAACACTTATTTGAAAATCTTCATTAACTTTTTACTTACTTCCCTAATTTGAACTTTTTAGAAACCTTAAAAGCATTTTAAGCCCCATATCCAGTTATGGCTATCCCAGTGGTAATAGGGTGAAAGATGTGGGTAACATGAACTCCATCAGTAACAGTTTTTGCTGTGTCACCCTCAAAGTTTGTAAAACACTGAGTGTAATAGAGTCATTACTGCTCTCAATCTGAAGGACAGGGATGCTGTTTATGGTCCATCATGGTCTTTAATCTCATAATTTGAGTTGGTGAGTCATGGAATCCAGTGTTTGGTTTTAGTAAGGTCGAGAACCACTGCAGTCTGTAAGCTGGAACTGCACCAGATATTGATTGATTAATGTCTTAATCACATGACTGGCTTTTGCAGTACAGATGTGAGCTGATGTACCCAACCAATCAAACGTCTCATGGTTTGGGTTATTTAAGGTTCTGCTGTTCTTAGATGGAGTGTGTACAAAGTATTTTTATTGAAAATCTTAAGCATTAATACACTGTATGATACACTTTTTTTCGTCATTATTTCAACCCCCCACCCAGAAAAACCCCTACCTGTTGCACAAATACAAATATAAATTTGAAAAGATTCATAAAGTATTAGTATTTACAAAAGAGAAAAAAAAAATTACAAAATATGTACATTACTCCTGTGAAAATGAGATTAGGGAGGGATTCATCTTCCTGATTTGATCCAAAACTGGTTGCCAGATATCAAAAAATTTGTAGGCACAACCTCTTACAGTATACCTTATTTTTTCCATAGTCAAATTGTATAAAAGTTCAGTAAACCACATTTTAAAAGTTGGAGGGGACTTATCTTTAGATGGAGTGTGTGTGTGTGTGTGTGTGTGTGTGTGTGTGTGTGTGTGTATAGAATAACAAATCAAATTTGGTAACATGAATTTTGACTTGTTTAAGGTTGCACCTAACGATTGATTTTCTGTCGATTAATCTAACGATTCTTTTTTTTTTCTCGATTAGTCAATTAATCTGAAAACAATTACTCTAATGTGATTGTGTTTGGAATTAAAAGAACTTCTCCAAAATAATGATAATAAAAATCTTACATGTTGAAATATGTTCCAATCAAACACAGAGCTCTTAGGGGCACTATTGAAACACAAAAACAATAATCAATAATTCAAGTTTAATATAAATGACATAAGAATTATGGTGGAATATTTTTAAATGAGTCTTTTACTTTTCACTCAACTAATTTAATAGTTGACTGGTTAACCAGTTGGGTCTTGGTGAAAAAAATTGCACTGACTCTACTTTGAGGCACATATGACATTACATATTATAGACCATATATATAATGGATGGATAACCATTCATTCATTATCTTCCGCTTTATCCTCTATTAGGGTCGTGAGGGGGTTCCCCATGCCCATCCAGGGGAGAACGTCTCAGGCGCTGGGCAGATACACCCAGGACAGGATGCCAATCTATCGCTGGGCACACACTCACTCACACAGACACACTCTATATGGGGCAATTTTGGAGAACTTAATCCATGTTTTTGATCCATGTTTTTGGACTGTGGGAGGAAACCGTGGAACCCTGAGGAAACCCACGCAGACACGGGGAGAACATGGAAACTCCACCCAGATGGGGATTTGAACCGGGAATCCCTAGTGCTGAGAGAGATATACTAACCACTAAGCCACCGTGCCGCCCTGTGTTGAAGTTTAGACAAATTAAAAAGCTGCTTTGTAATTAGTAAAGAGTGTGTTGTGTTGTGGTGTGGTGTTAGTAAGTATGCCAGAGGATCCACCTGACATTTCAACCACCTGATGGTAAACCGCCTGAATTGGTGGACGTCTCCCACCGTCACCCTTCTGTTTCCCCTGTGCAACAGCTTGCTTCTGCTTGGGAGCTCACTGTTCCAACAGTTGACAGGAAGTGTTTCATTGTGATTATGCATTTGGATAAAATTATTCATATTGGTTATATGGGCCTGACACCCCCGCCCCCGCCCCCACCCCATACCCTGTATAAAGGAACAGAGGGACCATCCAGGCTGTATTCTAGTTGATGGGCAGTTCTATAAAAAAGGTGGACATACACATACATGTGTAACAATATAATAACATAGTAGTAATATTAAAAATATTTCTTATTACATGAATGGCCACTTCATTAGAGACATTATTTCATAGTTAGGGTTCCAATTGAAAGTAGTGACACATCAACAGGATCGTAAGCTCTTCTTGCTCTTCTCGTCCACTTTATCGTCCACAGGTCTTAATCCCATACAGCCTCTCCAGGGTGAATGTTGACTATTGAGGACGTGTTAGTGTCTCACTGTGAGAATCGGTCCGGGGTTTTTCAAAGCGGTGTAGGATGAGGGTCATTCCTGAACTACTGAACATCTCAGTAGTGTTAACTGACACACAACTCTGCTCATTAGTGATTTGCCTCTCAGCAGCTCCTCCTTCCTTTCTGTCCCGCACATACCTGACGTCTCTCACTGAGCCTCTGCACCCTAATTACCTCATTTACATTAATGAAGGTGAGATGGAGGAGGAGTGGGCTGTAAGTAAGGGGTTTGGGGGGGAGCTGCTGAAATCTCACAGTTTTGAGTTCTGCATGGCTGAGTGGATCTGTCTATTTTTAGAAGCAAAATATTGCAACAGTCGGATGTTTATGGAGCTTTAATCTGTGTGTTATCACATCCATCACATTATTAATAAATAAGTTTAATTAAATATTATAATACTAATTATTATTCATCCATTCATTATCTCCCACTTTTATCCTCTATTAGGGTCGCGGGGGGGTCCCCATGCCCATCCAGGGGAGAACGTCTCGGGCGCTGGGCAGATACACCCAGGACAGGGCACCAATCCATTGCTGGGCACACACTCACTCACACAGACACACTCTATATGGGGCAATTTGGAGAACTCAATTGACTTGATCCATGTTTTTGGACTGTGGAAGGAAACCGGAGAACCCGGAGGAAACCCATGGGAATTCAAACCCGGGAATCCCTAGCACTGAGAGGCATGCTAACCACTAAGCCACCGTGCAGCCCCACTAATTATTATTATTATTATTATTATTTATAAATTATGGGGGGAGTTCCCTATGTCCATCCAGGGGGGGTAAGACTGTAATCCCTGTTGCCTACCTATCACACATGCACATTTGGGGCAAAGGTGTCTCATACTGGTAATTAAAGTACTGTGGTACTAATCCGAGCTTCAACACATAAGGAGAACATGCAAACCACACAAATTGAGTTTTCCCTGGGAATTGAACCCAGGACCTTTTTGCCCACCACTGCATCACTTTGCTGCTCTGTGCATCAACCAGAGGTCATAAAGTTTCAACTTTTCTCTCCTCACCAGATGTTGGTTCCAGTCTGGAGGTGAAGAAGCCAATAATGAGCACAGCGGAGCGTAGAACCAAATCAGACATCGCTCCAAAATCCACATCTCCCAGTCCACTCTGTAAAAAAGGTAAACCTTTTATTTATTCACTTATTCATTATCTCCCGCTTTATCCTCAATTAGGGTCGCGGTGGGGTTTCCCATGCCCATCCAGGGGCGAACGTTTCGGGCGCTGGGCAGATACACCCAGGACAGGGCGCCAATCTATCGCTGGACACACACTCACTCACACAGACACACTCTATGTGGGGCAATTTGGAGAACTTAATTAACTTAATCCATGTTTTTGGACTGTGGGAGGAAACTCACGCGGACACGGGGAGAACATGGAAACTCCAGCCAGATTGGGATTCAAACTGGGAATCCCTAGTGCTGAGAGGCGAACATGCTAACCACTAAGCCACCGTGCTGCCGTAAACCTTTTAATCACAGTAATATTAATTTCACTCAGGCTAAAATAATGTGTTATTCAGAAATTGGGTGTACTAATGCTTTTGGCTGTGTAGAGCAGAATCAGTAGCATGTATCAGGACTGCGAAGCTGTATTAAGAAAGCATCACAGTCAGGTCCACAGAGTGAGGTAAATACTAATCAAACAAACCTGGCATTAGGAGGCTGATGAAGAAGCTGGCAGATTTTATCACTGTTATCTTTGATCAAATACCAGTCTGGTTATTTCGTCTCTAAAGTATGTGCAGTATGTTTGTGCATGAATGTACACACACACACACTTACACCTGGCGGAATTACAAGAATGATCTTGCTGTTCTGGTTCTCAGTTTGTGACATCACGCTGCAGGTCCTTATGGTATGTGTCCGGTTCTCTAGCGGAGAGAAAATGCCACCCTCAGTGTGACGGGTACAATGGAAATGATGTTCTTTCTGATCCGAGACACTGTTTATATCGGGGGAGGGGTGTCATACAGTTTTATAATATGAAATAAATATAATAATAATAATAATAATAAGGTGGCACGGTGGCTTAGTGGTTGGCATGTTCTCCTTTCAGCGCTAGGGATTCCCGATTCGAATCCCCATCTGGGTGGAGTTCCCATGTTATCCCAGTGTCCGCGTGGGTTTCCTCCGGGTTCTCCGGTTTCCTCCCACAGTCCAAAAACATGGATCAAGTCAATTAAATTTTCCAAATTGCCCCATATAGAGTGTATCTGTGTGAGTGAGTGTGTGCCCAGCGATGGATTGGCGCCCTGTCCTGGGTGTATCTGCCCAGCGCCTAAAACGTTCTCCCCTGGATGGGCATAGGGAACCCCCCCGCGACCCTAATAGAGGATAAAGCGGGAGATAATGAATGAATAATTATAAGGTAATCATCATGGGTCATGGTGGATGTCATGCGTAATGGATTTTTTGTTGTCGAGCACTTTTATTAAACGTCTGAAACCAGGGTCCTTGTAGGTTTATTTCCATCCATCCATTATCTTCCGCTTTATCCTCTATTAGGGTCGCGGGGGGGTTCCCATGCCCGTCCAGGAGAGAACATTTCGGGAGCTCGGCAGATACACCCAGGACAGGGCGCCAATCCATCGCTGGACACACACTCACTCACACAGACACACTCTATATGGGGCAATTTGGAGAACTCAATTGACTTGATCCATGTTTTTGGACTGTGGGAGGAAACCGGAGAACCCGGAGGAAACCCACGCGGACACAGGGAGGACATGGAAACTCCACCCAGATGGGGATTCGAAGCGGGAATCCCTAGTGCTGAGAGGAGAACATGCCAACCACTAAGCCACCGTGCCGCCCTTCATGAATTATATACTTATATATTTACGTCTTAATCCATTATTCTTCATTCATCTTTCTCTCTTTCTCTCAAGATGGAGTGAATAAGGAGGACAGACAAAAACAAGCTAAGGAGAGACGAGAGGAAAGAGCAAAGTATCTGGGTAAGTGAAACAGAGGTCTGCGTGATCTTAACGTATAATTCTATTGGCCTACATTATACGCAGGTTTGTTATGGTCCGTTTTGTTGCACAGGAGTCATTCATTCATCCATTATCTTCCGCTTTATCCTCTATTAGGATCACGGGGGGAGTTCTCCATGAACATCCAGGGGAGAACGTTTCGGGCGCTGGGCAGATAGACCCAGGACAGGACGCCAATCCATCACTGGGCACAAACTCACTCACACAGACACACTCTATATGGGGCAATTTGGAGAACTCAATTGATTTGATCCATGTTTTTGGACTGTGGGGGGGAAACCGGAGAACCCGGAGGAAACCCCAGCAGACACGGGGAGAACATGGAAACTCCACCCAGATGGGGATTTGAACCAGGAATCCCTTGAGCTGAGAGGAACCACTAAGCCACCATGCCACCCTTGCGCAGGAGTAAACATTATATTAAATTATCCACTAAACATTCATGTCTTCTGATGCACACATTTCTGTTTCAGCATCGGGAACTTTAGAACCCCTGACTCGGCTGAGAAACTTTATTCTCGGTTTATTTAGAGGTTTTTATTTTAGATGACTGACAGAACAGTTGCACAGTGGCTTAGTGGTTTGCATGTTCTCCTCTCAGCACTAGAGATTCCCGGTTCGAATCCCAATCTTGGTTCCATGTTCTCCCCGTGTCCGTGTGGGTTTCCTCCGGTTCTCCGGTTTCCTCCCACAGTCTAAAAAAACATGTATCAAGTCAATTGAGTTCTCCAAATTGCCCCATATAGAGTGTGTCTGTGTGAGTGAGTGTGTGCCCAGTGATAGATTGGCGCCCTGTCCTGGGTCTATCTGCCCAGCGCTCGAGACGTTCCCCTCTGGATGGGCATGGGGCGACCCTAATAGAGGATGAGGCGGAAGATAATGGATGGATGGACAGAACAGTTACAGGCCGATCATTTTGTTTGAGTTTATATTCCTGAGGATGAATTTAAAGTCTTTGATGGTAAAGCTGTACGAATGGCAGCACTGCAGTGTATGGGATGATTGACAGGTGAAGCTTATATGTTGTCTCTTACTCCCTCCCAGAACAGCGCAGTCAGATACAAGGTAAGTTCTTTCCTTGGTTTCCATGGTGTTAGTGTTAGTGCTGGTGATGGTGTCGGTGATGGTGACCCCTACCTGGTTATTAATGAACTATTAATAAAATGTTTTGTCTCATTTTACTAACTCATTGTGGGAGATCCCGAGGTGTAGTACTGTCGTGAACATCAGATCACTTCGTCATGTTGTGTCATTGTGTAGTTTTATTTGTTGTTGCTCCACACAGTAGAACGTAAATACATCAATTCCATGTCATCTTCTCAAAAATATAATGTCTATTTGTTTTTGTTATCGTTTGTTTCATTTATTACACACTGAATTAAAAAAATCACGACATAATCACCAAGTTTGGCGGCGATCAGGAGATCGTTATTGAATGATCAAACGGAGAACAGAAGCTTGTCAGGAGAAGGTCAGCTGATCAGGAGATGATCAATAACTAGATTTGGAGATGTTAATTAGGAAGTCTGTTAAGAATAGTTTTTTTTATTGGTTTTAGATTAAGAGACAGTCAGGAGGAGATCAGGAGGAGGCAGGAGTTCAAATAAAAGTCTGTACTATGTCAAAAAGACATGAGAGCCTGAGGCAGTCTGTGGCATCATCAACAGTGAGGATATCAGAGAGCAAGTCAGTATGTTCTCCAGAGGACATCGGGCTGAGGAGGAGTAGGTCGGTAAGAAGATCAGGAGACAGTCAGGAGAATGTCAGTAAGAAGAACAGGAGACAATCAGGAGAAGGTCAATAAGAAGATCATGAGACACTCAGGAGGTCAGTAGGAAGGTCAGGAGATGCTTAGGAGGTGGTCAGTAAGAAGGTCAGGAGACACTTAGGGGGTGGTCAGTAAGAAGGTTAGGAGACACTTAGGAGGAGATCATTAAGAAGATCAGGAGACAGTCAGGAGGAGGTAATTAAGATCAGGAGGAGGTTGTTAAGAAGGTCAGGAGACACTCAGGAGGTGGTCAGTAAGAAGGTCAGGAGACACTCAGGAGGTGGTCAGTAAGAAGGTCAGGAGACACTCAGGAGGTGGTCAGTAAGATGGTCAGGAGACACTCAGGAGGTCAGTAAGAAGGTCAGGAGACACTCAGGAGGTGGTCAGTAAGATGGTCAGGAGACACTCAGGAGGTCAGTAAGAAGGTCAGGAGACACTCAGGAGGAGGTCAGTAAGAATGTCAGGAGACACTCAGGAGGAGGTCAGTAAGAAGATCAGGAGGAGGTCAGTAAGGATATCAGAAGATAGTCAGAAGGAGGTCAGTAAAAATCATGAGGTGGTTAGTAAGAAGATCAGAAGACAGTCCAGAGGAGGACAATAAGAAGGTCAGGAGACACTATGGAGGAGGTCAGTAAGAAGATCAGGAGGAGGTCAGTAAGGATATCAGGGGATAGTCAGAAGGAGGTCAGTAAGAAGATCATGAGATGGTCAGAAATAAGGTCAGGAGGAGGACAATAAGAAGGTCAGGAGACACTTAGGAGGAGGTCAGTAAGAAGAGCAGGAGACTGATGTTTAGGAGGTGGTGAGAAAGCAGTTGAAAGGGGAATGTAAGTAAACATAGGAGTTAAGGTAACTGTGTGTGTGTGTGTGTGTGTGTGTGTGTGTGTGTGTGTGTGTAGTGGCTAAGCAGGCGGAATGGTTAAAGAAGGAGGAGCGGGCGCAGCGTTTGCGGGAGCAGCAGTTACAGGAGCGGAAGAGGAAGCTGGAGGAGCAGCGGATGAAGGCGGAGCAGCGGCGGGTGGCTCTGGAGGAGAGACAGAAAGTCAAACTGGAGAAGAATAAGGTAAGGCTTAAAACTCAACCAAAGAGCAGTGTGAGCTGCTGATTGGCTGAGCCGTTTGTCCAGCCGTGACATCATTAACAATAACACACACCTCTGAGTGCTTCACATTCATATCAATGTGTAATATACAATACAGTATTTCATTCATTCATTCATTTATTCATTATCTCCCGCTTATCCTCTATTAGGGTCGCGGTGGGGTTCCCCATGCCCATCCAGAGGAGAACGTCTCGGGCGCTGGACAGATAGACCCAGGACAGGGTGCCAATCCATCGCTGGACACACACTCACTCACACAGACACACTCTAAACGGGGCAATTTTGAGAATTCAATTAACTTGATCCATGTTTTTGGACTGTGGGAGGAAACCGGAGAACCCGGAGGAAACCCACGCAGACACGGGGAGAACATGGAAACTCCACCCAGATGGGGATTCGAACCGGGAATCCCTAGTGCTGAGAGGCGAACGTGCTAACCACTAAGCCACCGTGCCGCCCCAATACAGTATTTCAAATCATTAAATACAATTGAATATAAATAGTGGCGGCACCGTGGCTTAGTGGTTGGCATGTTCTCCTCTCAGCACTAGAGATTCCCGGTGCAAATCCCAATCTGGGTGCATGTTCTCCCTGTGTCCGCGTGGATTTCCTCTGGGTTCTCCGGTTTCTTCCCACAGTCCAAAAACTGAGTTCTCCAAATTGCCCCATATAGAGTGTGTCTGTGTGTGTGAGTGTGTGCCCAGCGATAGATTGGCGCCCTGTCCTGGGTGTATTTGCCCAGTGCCCGAAACGTTTTCCCCTGGATGGGCATGGGGAGCCCCACCGCGACCCTAATAGAGGATAAAGCGGAAGATAATGGATAGATGAATAAATGAATATAAATAGTAAGTCGATTCCCCATCAGGGTGGCATGGTGGCTTAGTGGTTGGCATGTTCTCCTCTCAGCACTAGGGATTCCTGGGTCGAATCCCAATCTGGGTGGAGTTTCCATGTCCTCCCCGTGTTCGCGTGGGTTTCGCTTGGTTCTCCGGTTTCCTCCCACAGTCCAAAAACATGGATCAAGTCAATTGAATTCAAAAACAAAAAAATTGCCCCATAGAGTGTGTCTGTGTGACTGAGTGTGTCCAGTGATAGATTGGCGCCCTGTCCTGCGTGTATCTGCCCAGCGCCCGAGACGGTCTCCCCTGGATGGGCATGAGGAACCCCCCGGGCCCCTAATGGAGGATAAAGCGGAAGATAATGAATGAATGAATAATGGATGGATGGATTCTCGATCAGCACTAAACCTGTTACGCTGTTTTTGTAAACTGTAATTTGGCCACAAGACAGCAGTATTTGATCGTTAGAGAAGCCGGTATCCTGTTACTCAGCGATCAGTGTTCACTTTAAAAAATGGACCTGATAATGTCACAGAAGACCACAATATTAAAAGAAAGATTTCGCTTTCTATAAACTCATTTATGAATCATATATATATATATATATATATATATATATATATATATATATATATATTTAAAATAATAAATATTAAATATTTTAAAATAATTAATAATTAAATTATTTGAGTTTTATTAAAGCAATAAGACACTCAAGGTTGTATATTATTTATAAATACATTACAGGAAGGAGGTATAACTGTAATCCACTATGCGTCGGGACCAAAACACCTTGTTCCGATGATGCACAGCGGTCGTATCCAGCTTTACTGTGACTGAGGAAGTTTGCATGTTCTCTGTCAGTCAGCGGATCATAAAATGGTTTTGCCAAAAATGTATCCATGGAAATACCATGGACAGGTCGCCAACCTATTGCAGGGTTGACACACGCTCTCGAACACATTATACAAAACCTCTGAAAATTAAATACAACCTCAGATGACATCATCACACATAATGGATTACACCGTCATTAAATATCCATCCATTAACTCCCGCTTTATCCTCTATTAGGGTCATGGTGGGGTTCCTCATGCCCATCCAGGGGAGAACGTTTAAAGCGCTGGGCAGATACACCCAGGATAGGACGCCAATCTATCACTGGACACACACTCACTTACACAGACACACTCTATATGGGGCAATTTGGAGAATTCAATTGACTTGATCCATGTTTTTGGACTGTGGGAGGAAACCAAAGAACCCGGAGGAAACCCACGCGGACACAGGAAGGACATGGAAACTCCACCCAGATGAGGATTCAAACCGGGAATCCCTAGAGCTGAGAGGAGAACATGCTAACCACTAAGCCACCGTGCCGCCGGGTTCCATCCATCCATTATCTTCTGCTTTATCCTCTATTAGGGACGCGGAGGGGGGGGTTCCCCATGCCCATCCAGGGGAGAACGTCTCGGGGGCTGGGCAGATACACCCAGGACAGGGTGCCAATCTATCACTGGGCACACACTTATTTACACAGATACACTTTATATGGGGCAATTTTGAGAACTCAATTGACTTGATCCATGTTTTTGGACTGTGGGAGGAACCCGGAGGAACATGGAAACTCCACCCAGATTGGGATTCGAACCTGAATCCCCAGCTCTGAGAGGAGAACATGCTAACCACCAAGCCACCGTGCCGCCCTACTCATTAAATATGCAACAAAACAATAAAGCCAGGATGGAAACAATGCCCCCCCCTCCCCCCCGCCTTCCAAATAAATCGATACTCTTCCAAACCACATCCAGCTCTAATGTCCAGTCTCAGAGTTCTGCTGGACGTTCTCAGCTCTTTGGCTGAGTGAGAACGTTCGAAAATCCACCACCTTGACCTGTCTGCAAATGAAAGCCAGCAAACATTTTAAGCACTGTATTTTGAAGCACTGATTATTATGGTCTGTGTGAGCAGGAGCGCTATGAGGCTGCGGTGCAGAGGTCGATGAAGAAGACGTGGGCGGAGCTTAGGCAGCAGAGGTGGTCGTGGGCCGGAGCTCTCAGTGCCAGTTCCAGTCAGAGCCAGAGTGAGTGTTCAGTGCCATGTTTTCCACCTGCCATCCCATAATACCAAGCAGAATTCCCTTTGTTTAGTGTTAGTTTAATTCATTAGTATCAGCTTATTAATCAGATGCATTTAATTAAAAAGATCTCATTTAAGGCTTTTCACAAGATTTTGGAGTTTATTTGTGGGATTAGACCTTAATTTATGATTTCGGATCAGAGAACCAGGCTTAGTGGCTTAGTGGTTGGCATGTTCTCCTCTCAGCGCTAGGGATTCCCGGTTTGAATCCCCATCTGGGTGGAGTTTCCATGTTCTCCCCATGTCCGCGTGGGTTTCCTCCGGGTTCTCCGGTTTCCTCCCACAGTCCAAAAACATGGATCAAGGTCAGTTAACTTTTCCAAATTGCCCCATATAGAGTGTGTGTGTGTGTGTGTGATAGATTGGCTCCCTGTCCTGAGTGTATCTGCCCGACACGTTCTCCCCTGGATGGGCATGGGAAACCCCCCCACGACCCTAATAGAGAATAAAGCGGAAGATAATGCATGGATGGATGGAACCCGGCGGCGCGGTGGCTTAGTGGTTGGCATGTTCTCCTCTCAGCGCTGGAGATTCCTGGTTTGAATCCAAATTTGGGTGGAGTTTCCATGTTCTCGCCGTGTCCGCATGGGTTTCCTCCGGGTTCTCCGGTTTCCTCCCACAGTCCAAAAACATGGATCAATTGAGTTCTCAAGTCACAATCAAGGTCAATTGAGTTCTCCAAATTGCCCCATATACAGTGTGTCTGTGTGAGTGAGTGTGTGTCCAGTGATGGATTGGTGCCCTGTCTTGGGTGTATCTGCTCAGCGCCCGAAACGTTCTCCCCTGAATGGACATGGAGAACCCCCCATGACCCTAGAAGAAGATAAAGTGGAAGATAACGGATGGATGGATGGATCAGAGAACCTGGCTCACAATCGCTGTTCTAATTCATTTCATCTCTATAAATTATATGGTTAAACGTAATGGGACATTCAGCTTCCTCTGAGTTTAGAGAGTGGATAGAATCGAGCACCTCGTCGTGTGCTTGCTGCAGTTGTATGTTTACAACTTTGTGGTAACAGTTTGGGGAAGGCCCTTTAAATGTTTCAATAAACAGTTTTTTGATGGTTCAGTGGGACGCAGCTTGGAGATCTTACCTCAGATATTGAACGTCCATTTCTCCACCACCCCATCATAACTCTCCACCCTCGAAACGGGTTTGCGTGACCGTTGCACACTCGTGTTCTTGTATTTGGGTGTTTTTTGGGTTCCACAGGCCGATGCTCGATATCTGCTGTCAACCTTCCCAAACACGTGGATTCCCACCTAAACAAGCGCCTCTCCAAATCCTCAGCCACCCTGTGGACCTCCCCTGTCAGAAGTAAGCCCCCACCTGGACTCCCTTCATTCGTCCCTCCAAGCCCCTCCCTCCCTCCTCCATTGTGCCATTTCCGTTCTCCATAACCTCACAACTGCACGAGAGGTTTTATTTTTGGTGGTGGCCGTTCCGCTCGTTGTTCTTCGCCGCATGTCACCGGGGTTCCGCATGAATGTGACCGTTTTCACGGCATGCGCGTTGTTTCGTCTCTGTACGTTTGGGGTTTAAAGTACCGTATTTTCCGGACCATAAGGTGCACCGTATTATAAGACGCAGTCAGAATTTCGGGGTCTATTTCTGTATTTGATCCACGTATAAGGCTCACCGTACTATAAGGCGCAGTCTGAATTAGGGACTCTATTTCTGTACGGTACTTATTCTGTACGGCAGCGTATTATAAGGCACATGTTAAAACATACGATCTACAAGAAAAGTAAAGGATGCAAAACGCTGATTTATAATTGAAGTTTATTCTCCTACTTGATAAAACACACATTATTTTAATCTCTCTTCTCCCACAAATCCATCAAAGTCCTCGTCTTCTGTGTCTGAATTAAAAAGCTGTTTCACTATCGAGCACTCCGGGTTCCCCCTCATCAATGTCTGAGTCCGTCTCGTCTCCAGGCGGCCGTTCGGCGACGATGCCGGCTTTCGTGAAAGCTCGGACAACGGTTACAGCAGAAACCTCAGCCCAGGCCTCCACAATCCATTCACAGACGGAGGCGTAACTCGCCCGAGTTTTAGTAAACGTGTGTTCGTCGTCTATCATCCATCGCTCCCACGCCGCCCGCAGCTTTACTTTAAACGCCCTGTTTACACCAATGTCCAGCGGTCGGAGTTCTTTATTTAATCCTCCCGGAATGACGGCAGGCTCCAAATTCATTTTCTTCACTCGGCTTTCTGTGAGATGAGCGCGCATGGAGTCAAAGATCAGCAGGGACGGTGATGTGTGGAAAAAAAACCACCCGGTTCCACAACTATACTTTTATAGATTTTGGAACTCAGTACACGTATAAAGCGCACCGGATTATAAGGCGCACGTCCGATTTCTGGGAACATTTTAGGCTTTTAGGTGTGCCTTATAGTCCGGAAAATACGGTATATAGACACCTGAGGTACAGGTACATGTTCCCGAAGAACCACAAAGTCATGTTCTCCTCGTAAACGTATGTCTGGGTTCTAAATGTTTGTATGTTTACGTTTGTGTGCGTGTAGTCTCACGCATGTTCGTATGCTTTTTTAAAATTTCTTTAGAGAATTATTTGTATTAAGGTTGAACGAATGGGGAGTGTGATGAAGTTAACTGTATAATGGTATGTGAGGATGATTAAACGATGCTTTTACAGCTCGCCGTGTGGAGCTCAGTCCGTGGGAGAGCAGCATCGTGGATCGTCTGATGACGCCGACTTTGTCTTTCCTGGCGCGAAGTCGCAGTGCCGCCAGCGTCCTCAGCAGTAGCAGAGATGCTCGTAAGTCATGAACGGCCTCATATAGCCTCATATACAGCCTTAGACACTTAAGAAGAAGACCTTTATCACGATGATGAATAAAAACTAAAGAGGATAATGATTTGTAATACATTAGATGAGGTTGCTGCAAGGTTGTTCTATCCTTTTGTTCAGCTGGTCCCATTAAGGGTCATTACATTAGTACAGTGATTATCAATTATTTTCTGTTAAGCCCCCCCTAGGAAGAAGAAAACTTTTTGCCCCCCCCCCCCCCCCCCCCTCATGGAGTCACAGATCAGCAGAGACGGTGATGTGTGGAAACAACCACCCGGTCGCACAACTATACTTTTATAGATTTTGGAACTCAGTACACGTATAAGGCGCACCGGATTATAANGAGACGGTGATGTGTGGAAACAACCACCCGGTCGCACAACTATACTTTTATAGATTTTGGAACTCAGTACACGTATAAGGCGCACCGGATTATAAGGCTCACGTCTGATTTCTGAGAAAATTTTAGGCTTTTAGGTGCGCCTTATAGTCCGGAAAATACGGTACTTTAAAATCCCTTTAAATAAAAGTCTATTAAATGACTGTGTGTTTGCCTGCAGAGTTGTTGGTGTGTCCGCGGTCAGCCTCGGCGAGTCCACTTGCGGCCTGCAGCTCTCTCAGACCTCACCGATGCTCGGATCGCTGGAGAGTTACCGTTAGCACCCCCGACATTGCTCAACGCCGAACCGACTCCACCCCTGTACGCTCCACCCACTTCATCCACCTGCCACCATCAACACAGAGTTACACTGCACTGAGATCCGTGAACATCTGATGCTGCACATGTTGTTTTTTTATTTTCCTCATAATTCTTATTTATTCATTAAAGTCTGTATATCTTGGGGGGGGGGGGCAGGACAGGGTGCGAATCAATCACTGTGCACACAATCACTGACATACAGACAAACACACACTATATGGGGCAATTTAGAGCATTTAATTCACATTAAATCTATGTTTTTGGACTGTGGGAGAAAACCAGAGAGCCACACGGATACGGGAGAACATGCAAACTCCACCCAGATCAGATTTGAACCTGAATCCCCAGTGCTGAGAGGAGAACATGCAAACCACCAGGCCATCGTGCCACACCTAGTCATTTATATTTTAAGAAATTAGTATTTTAAGGAGTGGTTTAGTGGTTGGCATGTTCTCCTCTCAGCTCTAGGGATTCAGGTTCAAATCCCAATCTGGGTAGTTTCCATGTTCTCCCCGTGTCCGCATGGGTTTCCTCCGGGTTCTCCGGTTTCCCCCCACAGCCAAAAACATGGATCAAGTCGATTGAGTTCTCCAAATTGCCCCATATAGAGTGTGTTTTTGTGAGTGAGTGTGTGTCCAGTGATAGATTGGCATCCTGTCCTAGGTGTATCTGCCCAGCGCCCGAAACCTTCTCCCCTGGATGGTCATGAGGAACCTCCCCGACCCTAATAGAGGATAAAGTGGAAGATAATGGATGGATGAATATTTTAAGCTTGTTTTTTTTTTTTCTTTTTTTAAACCTTTTGATGCATCAGTTGGAACACCCCCCTTCCCCCCGCAACCCTAATAAAGGATAAAGCGGAAGATAATGGAAGGATGGAAGCTGCCGGCAGAGTGGATTAGTTGTTAGCATGTTCTCCTCTCAGCGCTAGAGATTCCTGGTTCAAATCCCAATCTGGGTGGAGTATC
>JAFMOD010001840.1:24147-34983 GCA_019802435.1 Corydoras maculifer
GGGGCTGAATAATTTTGCACATCGCACTTTTCAGTTTTTTATTTGTAAAAAAATTGTTGATTCATGTATAACTTTCATTCCACTTCACAATTGTATACCACTTTGTGTTGGTCTTTCACATTAAATTCCAGTGAAATATATTTATGTTTGTGGTTGTAATGTGACAAAATATGGAAAAGTTCAAGGGGTATGAATACTTTTGCAACCCACTGTATGTAGTCTTTATCTTTGTTTAAGCTTCACACACACAGATGTGACGACGTAACGTGGGGTCGCAGTGTGACGATGTGGCATAGTGAACATGTGCCTTTGTTTGGTGGTTCCATGTGATGTTTAGCGTGCTGATTCCAGTGATTCAATTTCAATACTTAGTGGCACCTGAGTTTGAATGTGAAGTAACGCTTATTAATGAAATAAAAGGGCTTTTAATATATTTTTTATTAATCATAATCTTCTTCCACTAAACTACATTTCAAAACAAATTTTCAAACCACTTTTTTAGCAGTATAATTTGCTAATTACATTCTCTTTCTTAGTGCTGAGATTGAAAGAGTGTTAGACTCAATATCTAAAGGGCCCTAATTCAAACCTGTACTTCGGCATTACTAGAGATCTTTTGCCTCTGCACTACATAATTACATAATTACATAATTAAAATACCTATTTTAGACAAACTTCCAAAGAACACAGGATCTGTGCAATAATTGATTGCTTGAAAAATAAAGTCAGTTTTATCGAAGAGTGTGTTGTAACCCAGAGTTGCTGCGGCCACAACACAGAGTACTAACCATAATACGATAACGGTGCCCCATTTTGCACTTAAAGCAGGGGTTCATAGAACTTTATCTTGATGAAACAGCAGAAATATTTACCCTTTAAATTTCTATATTTCCAGTTGATCTTGTGGGATAAAAATAAAGCTTTCCCAAACTAAGGATAAAGGCAGATTGTGTGTTCTTAGCTTCCCACAACCCAAATTCCACCCAGGGTTGCTGAAGTCACGATGCAGAATACAAACTATTTTGAGTTACAGGACGCCATATTGCCCTTTCAAATGTCTTTTATTGATCCGGACTTTGATTAAAACACAGTGCTTTTCAATTTCTTATTTTGCCAGATAGTAATGGGCCTAAGCCAGGCGAAATCCAGGAATGCTAACTACCACCAGGGTGCATTTTAGCAACCTACCTATTAAACACATAAAATCACCCCACAATCTAACTCATAGCCCAACGTGGGGCTTGAACCCACGACCCTGAGATTAAGAGGCTCATGCTCTACCGACTGAGCTAGCCAGGCTGAAGGCCTCATATACAAGCGAGCAAAATCCCTGACTGGCTTTAAGTGGCAGCTGGTCCAAAAACTGTGATCATGTCTGTGGCTATGTTGTCATATAAATAAAGGTGTATTTTTTTGGTTCCTACATAGTGCTTCTTTAGGACCATAGTCTGGGGCTTTTTATCTGTCCTTTTCATTACATCTAAACTTAAATGCCTAAATATAATTTAAAAATAAACTGTTATTTTTAGAGAGCTCCAGTAAGCAGGTTAAAACCACAGTGTACAGTCACAAGTCTTATCAAACTTATGGTAATATTTAATCAGTAATCTATTAAAAATTATATTTCTACAGTGTTATTCATCAGAAGAAAAAATCTGTGCCAAATATTGCCAAACTTGATAACTTGCCTTCTGATTGTATTATGTGTTGCTACTACTACCACTATTACTACTACTACTATTATTATTATTATTATTATTAGTTTCCATGTTCTCCTCGTGTCCACGTGGAATTCCTCCGGGTTCTATGGTTTCCTCCCACAGTCCAAAAACATGAATATCATATACGTGCTGCTTTCCGGGTTTCTAAATTGTGCTTCTTTAGGAGTATAATCTGCGGCTGTTATTTTTTTATCACCTGTCTCTTCCCTTCCCAACATATTACATCTGATCTTTCTCACTTTTGGAATTTCCTAATTGTTGGACTAATAAAGGTATCTTCACCACCATCATCATCACCACAGGGATGACTGAATTGTTTGTATCCCGAGGACAAGCCCCCCGCCAACAGCTTGTAGATTTATTATACAGATCAGATATTAATAAACACATGCTATAATACTTCATTTTGTATTTGTATTGAAATTGTTTTGAAAGGAATACATGTCTTGAGGTATTAACATTTTTATGTACGGTTGGATTTGTAAGATGTTTTAAAATGCATAATAAGATGCATCATTCTAACAAAAAGGATAGATCTCAATTATCCTGACAATAACCTACCCCAACTTCGATCTAATATCCTAAAGTTTGTCTAAATATTGCCCTAAATATTCTTAGCACTTATAGTTATATCTGTTCTTCTAAGGGAATTTCACTAAGCAGCTCAGCCTTCAAGGCCAGCTGGAACACACTCTATATGGGGCAATTTGGAGAATTCAATTGATGTTGATCCATGTTTTTGGACTGTGGGAGGAAACCAGAGAACCCAGGGGACACGGAAACTCCACCCAGATTGGGATTCGAACCAGGAATCCCTAGCGCAGAGAGGAGAACATGCTAAACACTAAGCCACCGTGCCGCCAATTTACATTTACAATCTGTCAATTAAGGACATCAAACAATTAAACTCTTCTAATAAACATAAACTCACAACAAACCAATTTAATTAGTACTCTCAAAACAACTCACTGAAACATGACCTGTTGCTCTAAGAGTATAGTTCTCTCTTCAGGTTGCGCGGTTCCGGTTTCAAATCCTTGATGAGCTTGAAGTTGACTTCCCAGGACACACACACACACACTCTATATAACGCAATTTTTGAGAAATTGAATTGACGTGTAAATAAATAAATAAATTAATTAATTAATTAATTAATTAATTAAAAACACATTTATTTAATCTTGCGTTTAATTAATCCCCTGTAGATAAAGATGTTGATCTCAGGCTTGGCTGTGTTGGGAGGGTAATCTGTGATCAGTATATGCTGGCGTTTCACCGCTTCACCCACCTTATCCTTAATGGGGGGGGGGGGGTGTGGCCCTGAAATGATGTTGTTCCGGGGAGCCATCTCAACTTTGTAGAGTCTGCAGTATCTGCCTCTTTTAGTTATGCTGCTCTAGTCAGTAATGCCGGAGTCACATACCGCACTGTGTCAATTAATTACTTATTAATTAAATGCCGTGCTTTATTATTAGCTCTAACTGCCTTTCTTGTCTTGGCGGTCCTGCAGGACGCCCTTAGTGGACTTACATATAGTTTTCCAGTTGTTAGTTTTTCCATTTGTTTAATATCTGTACATTTCTGTCCTACATTGTTGTTGCTGCCTTGGAAGGAGGATGAGTCCCCCACTGAGTCTTGGTCCTCCCAAGGTTTCTTCCTTAAATAACAACATAAAAGATAGTTTTTTCTTGCCACTCTTGCTTCGGCTTGCTCTTTGGGGGTTTAAAGGCTTTTCATTCTGTAAAGCTGCTTTGTGACAATGTACTGTTGTAAAAAGCGCTATATAAATAAATAACTTGAACTTGTTTTGGTGTGATAGTTTGGTTTTGAGCATATGAGCAACTGTTTTGGTGTGATGGGTTGGTTTTGAAAAGAGACTGTGAGGTTGTGTGTATGTAGCTTTACAAAAATGGTTTATGTTTAGAGTTTGTGAAAAATAAGGGACAGTATTGTAAAATGTGTTTAAGCAATAGAGAAAAACTAAGATGGTGTAAAATGTGGGTAATGAGTAACATAACATTATCTGGTGCAGTTATAAAACTAATTAATTAGCAAATGAATTGATCCTTGGTACTTAGCATAGAGAAGTTGTTTCGCTGTAAGGTGAATATGCGCACATTTCAACTGGTTTCGGTTCTGTGTCGGTTCCTGTCAGGAGACAGAATCTGTGTTAAAACACTTAACACATATATAGTATTTAACTACCAAACCATTTAAGCAATAAAGTAAAGAATGTTGGTATAGATCTTCTATGCAGTTGCATTTGTGATGCAATGGATAGCACATTGAACTTAGGGATTGTGGTCATTCAACGGTTGTGGGTTCGAGTCTTGTCGATTGTTTTAAGAAAATTATTCATGAGAATCATTCATTCATTATATTCCTGGTAGAAGTTACACTGGTAAAGAAAATGTAAAGAAAATACCATAGATTCGAAGAGTGAATAAATAAGATGCAGCATGTTGAATTGAACGTGACAAAATAAGTCCTGGGTGTATCTACCCAGCACCTGGTGTTCCCTTTTAAATGGGCATGGGGAAACCCCCCCAAAATCCTAGTCCCTAGTTTAGGATTAATGGAAGATGATGATATAAGACTGTAAGAGAAAAAAAGAAGAGAGTGAGAGTTTTGTGAACGCTGGCTTCTGATGTCAGAATCTCAAGTATTCCTAAGATCCATACATTGCATTAATATGATACTTTATTGTCTTTGAGTGTTTGTGCTTTAATCAATATAAGTGCAAGAATTTACAGAAAATGGTTTACAGATAAATAACAAAACCTTCATAATGAGTTTTTCTGTTTTAAACAGTAAACATCATAACTACTCAGAACAGACTCTATTTCCATCCTGTCAAACACAGAAGGATTGTTCATCAACGATATAAAGCAGATGAAGTGATTTATCATTCCATATATGATTCGCACTCAAAATAAAGTATTTTCTTTCTTCATCTGGGTTGGAATAACACAACATTTTTAATCATATTTCTAAATTACAAACTATACAAATGATCCCAGTATATATACAGTTTAGTCTGTATATGTAGCACCTTGCATTGTGGAGCCCCCACCTGGCACAAATAAATTACTGTAACCAATGAGATCGGTAGTGTGAATGGTACTTTTATTTTTTATAATTAATTATTATTTATTTATTATTATTGTAATGCGTTACTTGCCGCTATCCCAGCTTCCACAATCAGACCTCTACAACTAATTCAAAACTCTGCAGCCTGATGTCAGAGACCGCAGCGCTGCGGCGCGTTCCCCTAGCCCCGTCTACTAATCAGCGCGCGTTCTCCGTGCACCAGGTGAGGTTCATTGTTTCCGGGTTCTTTCTTTCCCTTATAAGGCTTTCCGTTTCGCTGGACGGGCGCGAAGTGTTGGTCGTTGACGTCATTTTTGAGCGTTATCCTAGTGATATCTCCTGCATTCCTTCTCAGTGTTCTTCCGTGTTTTGGTCTCCGTTGGGTGAGTGCGATTTTGAGTGTGTTTAGTAGTTACTTGTTCCTCTCTCTCTGTTCCCTGCTTCTTCCGACCTCTCGTCCTCCCTCTCTCCTTTTCCCTCGTCCCCGTCCCCTTCTTCCTTTCCTTAGTTTAGGTTTCTGTGTGTGAGTGGTGTTTGAAAGGAAAGTCTGTGTCTGTCACTCCATGTATAGTATCCCTAAGTAATTCGCACTTTTGTTGACTAACCACTTCCCCTGTCGGTGATTATAACACATTTAACCCTTCTTTCACTAATCACTTCACTGTCTCCCAATTCTAGTTCCCTGTCTGTGTTTGACCTTTCCTATCGTCCTTCCTAGGTTCTCCCTGGTTGCCACCCCGTCCAGCACTTCACTTCCTTTAACTTGATCCGTTTTCTATTCAGCTCCTTTTTCAACCTGTTTTCACTCTTTTTGTTTATTCTATCCCCCAGTGTATATATTTTGTGTTGGTGTTGGTTTGTGTTCTTTTTTCTGCCTTGTGCTTGTTACCAGGTTCATTGCCAGTCCTGGTACTCAAGCAACGCACGTGATTTACTACGAGTGCTCCTGTGATCCCGCTGCCGATCACCCACTCGTCCACGTGTCGCTCGGTCGCCGCTGTATCACTGGTTTAATAAAACCTCCCTTGTTTCTGCATCGACGTTTCCTCTGTTCCCTTTTTTTGGGGGGGGGGGGGGGGGGTGCAGCATCAAATAACAATCAGGTTTCATGATTTAATAGTGTAGTTGGTTTTCTTCATAAATAATGACATGATGTTCTCATTTGTAAGTCACTTTGGATAAAAGCGTCTGCCAAATGATTAAATGTAAATGTAAATATTCAATATTAAGAACTCAAATATTACTGAGGTAATTAACCCAAATAATAAACATTTTAGGTGTTTATTTACATGCATTTTTATAAGTGTCTTCCCCTGGCAAGCAGAAGACCAGGGAGACTTAAGCTTTTACACTCTGTGTCTAATATCCAGAAACAGCCAAAAAAACTATGTTTTTGTTTTTTCAACATAAGACTAAATTCCATGACAAACTAAAACTTTTGGTCAAGTGGTTAAGGTGACAGACTGCTTACCCATTGTGCTTTGCATGGTTTATATCCCAGCTTTGTCGACATCCAATGTGTAATGCATATGTTATATATGTAGTGGATTAGTACTACTGTATAGAATGCATGGTTTAGGGCCATTTTGCTCAACAATTCTCAAAGCTAGATTTCCAACTAATGCATTATGTTACTTTAAATACTTTGGAAAGTGTCTCTGGAATCGAGCTGTACATCACCAACAGTGAAAACCATCACTCACAGAGCACGATTAGTAAAAATATAAAAAATTGGTGTATCTGCCCAGCGCCCAAAACGTTCTCTCCTAAATGGGAATTGGAATCCTAGTAGTAATTTTAATCCAATGAAATACACATCTAGATTCCTCTGAGAGGAAATAACAAAAACAATAATAACCTGCAACAGGAGATGAAGTTTATAACATTTATTACAAGATTCACTTCTTTCACATTTTCATTACATCATACATCATCTAAGTAATAACAGCAACATAAAATCAACTAACTACAGTATAACTAATGATTCACTACATGGGTATTATATTAAAACAAGGTGTGCATTACTGTGAATAATTGACAGAAATGAAGTGTTGAGACATTTATAAAATGAGTAGTTACAGCCGTTTTTCCAGGCTTGACATAATTGATAATATTGCACACGTCTGACCGCTTGACAACAGAAACATTTTGCAGAAAACCAGTTTATTAAAAAAAAAATTTGGTAAATGCATTTATTCACTATATTTTATTATAGTGTGTTTGTAAAAACACTTCTTGTAGCTGTGGTTTACTCACAATAATCCACGCCCTCTCATGACTTTTTGCTTTATTATGCACAACCTTGTGTGTATATATATATATATATATATATATATATATATATATATATATATATATATATATATATATATATATATATATATATATATAACCATATATATGGTTAGGGTGTTGGGCTATCAATCAGAAGGTGGGGGGTTCAAATCCCAGGTCCACTGAAGTTACCAGTGTGGGTCCTTGAGCGAGGCCCTTAACCCTCATTGCTCCAGGGATGCTGTGATTAACCCTGTGCTCACCTTATAAGTCACTTTGGATATATATATATATATATGTAGTGTCACAAATTATGCATCCCGTTGCCGGAGAAACAGAGGGAGGCGTATTTGCAAAGGTAAACCAAAAAAGAGTTTATTTCCTCCAGGCGGGAATAAAGTAGAAACACAAATAAAAAGCAAAGTCCAGTCCTATTAAGCACACGAGAGGCGGCAGGGAGCCGCGGTTCACCACGGAACAAACGGGCGAGCGGCGAGAAGCGCTGGCGAGGCGGGGGCGTGCCGTGGAGTCCGCAAAGTCCTTCACGGATGAGCGCGATCCTGAGAAGAGGTAGCAGGTAAAAACAAACATCGGTGGCGTCTCGCCAGGAGCGTAACAGCACGTACAGAGCGGCTGCGCGCAGAAGGAAGCGGCCGCATGTACGAACCGGGTGAAACCAAAAAACTCCGCGCCGATGGATCCGGAACGGCGGCTTAAGAGGACACTGCCATCAACGGGGCACACTTGCAACTAATAATCCGGAGAGGGTGATCTGTGATTACCAGAATCAGTGACAGAATCAGGTGCGGCAGTGGGTGTGTGAGGTGCGGTGCGTGCAGCAGCGGGGTGTGAGCATGGAGTGGGTGTGTGTGGAGGAGAGCGAGGAACCGTGGGGCGTGAACGGGAATGTGTAACATCACCCCCCCCCCAGAAAAAGGCGGTTCTACCTGGGAACTGCTCCCCCGAGACCCCGCTCGTGGACCTCGGCGAGGCGGACGACCCCTAGGCCGAGGGGCGGAGCGGTCAGAATGATCCCGGTGAAACTCCCGGATGATGCTCGGGTCCAGGATGTCCTCGGCCGAAACCCAGCTCCTCTCCTCAGGGCCGAATCCCTCCCAATCAACCAGGTACTGTACCTTGCCCCGGTGCCGGCGGGAGTCCAACAGAGAGGACACAGCGTAGATGTTTGATTCTTCTCCCTCTGGTGTCTCTCTATTGGACTCTGCCCAATTAGCCTCCAGCGGACCTGGAACGAAAGGTTTAAGAAGGGAGACGTGAAAGGTCGTGTGCAACCGCAAATGGCGCGAGAGCTTCAGCCGAACCGTGACCTCATTAACGACGGCCTCTATCCGGAAAGGGCCCAAGAACCGGGGCAGGAGTTTGCGGGTACCCTGACGACACCAGATGTCCCGAGTACTGAGCCACACCATGTCGCCTACTTTATATTGTGGAGTGTCACCTCGAGAGCGATCCGCGAAGCGTTTGTATCTCCGGATAACTGCGTCTACCCGCTGGTGGACCTGTGCCCAGACCTCCTCGCTGCGCTGAAACCACGCGTCCACTGCCAGTGCCTCAGACTCCTCCCCGCTCCAGGGTGCAAAGGGGGGCTGGTAGCCCAGCACGCACTGGAAAGGGGTGAGACCGGTGGCTGAGTGGCGCAGCGAGTTCTGGGCAATCTTCGCCCAGGGGAGGTACCGCGACCAATCGGATGGATTGCGGTGAGCAACTGGGAGGCCGGTGACAACCTAGCCGCCGAGCACAAGTGGCGTGCGGGAGGAGGAGTGCACGTCCGTGCGCACCGAGATGACCACGACCGGATCCGCAGCTCGGTCCAGGAGATAACCGGATCGTGTTGCCTCAGCCAGGGCAGCCCTAAAATGATGGGGACAGAGGGAGAGGAGATGAAGAAAAACTTCATCTCCTCGAAATGGTCCTCCCCTATCCCCATGTGGAGGGGGGGGATTGGTAGTTTGAGCCCCCCCAGATGGTAGAGGGCTGCCGTCCACGGCTTGAATGGAAAAGGTGGTCTCGAGCGGCAGCCCAGGAATGCCCCATCGACGGCAGAATCCCCGGTCGACAAAGTTGCCGTCCGCTCCGGAATCCACTAGCGCAGCAGTCGTCAACGAAGAACCCTTGAAGGATAAAACAGAAGTTACACAAAAAGACTGCTGCCTAAACTCCCCAGAAACTCTCACCTCGACATCGGGCATCTCACGGGTAGACCCGGTAGTTGCAGGAGAAGACCAGACGCGTCGACCGGAACGATCCTCGCAGTCTTGTAGGGCATTGGCCGCGCTCCCACAGCTGCATCTGCATCCGGGGTCCGAGGAGCCGAGGGGGTGCTGATCTCCCTCCACCCTGGAGGGACTGCGGGTGGACGTCTGGAAGATCGCGCAGACGGAGCTGTGGAGAGATGCTGTTCCATCAGGACAGCGAGGCGGATTAAATTGTCCAAAGACGCACCAAAGTCCCGGCCGGCTATCTCGCGCTGAATCTCCCTGCGCAATCCCTCCCGGAACATCACCGTGAGCATGGAACCACTCCAGCCAGTCCTCGCTGCCAACACCCGGAACTCCAGAGCATATTCGGACACCGATCGGGAACCCTGGCGAAGCCGGTACAGCTGCGTCCCCACAGCCTCTCCCTTCAAGGGGTGGGCGAAGGTGATCCGGAATGCCTCATGGAACGCAGCTAACGACCGGCATTCAGGGCCCTGTGCCTCCCAGATGGCCGTCGCCTTGCCAGTCAGCCGGGAGATAATCATCGAGATCTTATCGACCTCGCTGGAATGCGGGTGGCTGCGGAAGTAGTGCGCACATTGCATCAGGAATGAACAGCATTTGTCCGGGCTTCCATCGAACCGTTCAGGCTCCGAAAGGCGATAAGGGGTAGCGGTGGGTGGGGGAGGCACATCGGTGTCCGGCGGGAGCGGCGGTGGTGAGGATGGCATACCCGCGGCTCCAGGCACGGGGCCACCGCGCTCCAGCTTAGATAGACGACCCATCAGCGTCTGGATTGCCCGGGTCATCTCGCTGAGCCCATTCTGGAGTTCCACCGGGGAGCCGCGGCTCACCACGGAACAAACGGGCGAGCGGCGAGAAGCGCTGGCGAGGCGGGGGCGTGCCGTGGAGTCCGCGAAGTCCTTCACGGATGAGCGCGATCCTGAGAAGAGGCAGCAGGTAAAAAGAAACATCGGTGGCGTCTTGCCAGGAGTGTAACAGCACGTACAGAGCGGCCGTGCGCAGAAGGAAGCGGCCGCGTGTACGAACCGGGTGAAACCAAAAAACTCTGCGCCGATGGATCCGGAACGGCGGCTTAAGAGGATGCTGCCATCAACGGGGCACACCTGCAACTAATAATCCGGAGAAGGTGATCTGTGATTACCAGAATCAGTGACAGGTGCAGAAGTGGGCGTGTGAGGTGCGGTGTGTGCAGCAGCGGGGCGTGAGCATGGAGTGGGTGTGTGTAGAGGAGAGCGAGGAACCGTGGGGCGTGAACGGGAATGTGTACCATCTAGTGCCTTGCGAAAGCATTCATTTGAGGGTCTGCATCATTTAATTTACAGACCATGCCTACAACTTTCATTTACATTTACATTTACATTTAGTCATTTAGCAGACGCTTTTATCCAAAGCGACTTACAAATGAGAACACCACAAGTCAGAAGCTATGAAGAAAACCAACTATACTGTAAATTCATCAAACCTGAATGTTATTCGCTGCCACGGCACACGCCCCCCCCCCCCCCCCC
>JAFMOD010001841.1:0-12672 GCA_019802435.1 Corydoras maculifer
CCGCGACCCTAATAGAGGATAAAGCGAAAGATAATGAATGAATGAATTACTTGTGAGACCACTGCTACTATCTGCACATCACTTTAGTAAACTGCTGTGAAAGCTGAAAACAGGCTTACAAACAACCATTGGCAAAAGTAAAAAAAATCTTATGGAACTGCCAAATATGATTAACTAATAGAAAACATGGGGGCGGCACGGTGGCTTAGTGGTTAGCACGTTCAGCGCTAGGAATTCCCGGTTCGAATCCCCATCTGGGTGGAGTTTCCATGTTCTCCCGGTGTCTGCGTGGGAGATAATGAATGAATGAATAGAAAACATGGCCCAAATAAAATAAATAATGATTAAAAATGAAAATGATTTCAAAGCTGCTTTAGGAATGTAATACTACACAGTGTGTGGCAAAAGATGTTGACTGTTCCTGTTCAGAAAAGTTTGTTTAAACAAAATGGCGAAGCAAAACATATACAGCATATTGTAACAGGTGCCTAGGGCCTGTACTTTTGTTCTTTTGTTCTGTTCTGTGTGTGTTAATTTACTTTCATTGGCGGCCTTAGTTTAGTTAATTATCTATTTCTGTTCATTGGTTGTGTTGTGCACGTGGTCGGATGTCGTTTGTATTTATTTCCTTCATTCCCTGTCCTCCGTGCACGTCGTAAATACCTGTTTATGTTTACTCGTCTCGTACCTTTGTTTTGTGGTGTTACTGCACCTTTAATAAATCTGTTTCCCTGCTACCTGCGTGCCTGGCTCCCTTCAGCGCGGTAGAGCGCGGCGGCTCTGCGCTTCTAATGCGCAGCCGCTTTAATCCCTAGGTAGGCGAGTGGAACATACAGTAAATACAGTGCTTAGCGAAAGTATTCACCCCCCTTTACATTTTTCACATTTTGTTACCTCACAACCTGGAATTCAAAGGGAATATTTGAGGGTCTGCATCATTTAATTTACAGACCATGCCTACAACTTTCAACATTTAAAATTTTTTTATTGTGAAGCAAACAACAAATTGGACAAAATAACTGAAACATCAGTGTGCATAACTATTCACCCCCGTAAGTCAGTACTTTGTAGAGCCACCTTTTGCAGCAATTACAGCTGCAAGTCGCTTTGGATAAGTCTCTATGAACTTGCCACATCTTGCCACTGGAATTTTTGCCCATTCCTTATGGCAAAACTGCTCCAGCTTCTTCAAGTTAGATGGTTTCCGTTGGTGAACAGCAATCTTTAAGTTTGACCACAGATTCTCAATTGGATTAAGGTCTGGGCTTTGACTAGGCCATTCCAATATGTTTACACGTTTCCTCTTAAACCACTCAGGTGTTGCTTTAGCAGTATGCTTTGGGTCATTGTCCTGTTGGAAGGTAAATCTCCGCCCTAGTCTCAGATCACTGACAGACGTAAACAGGTTTTGCTCAAGAATATCCCTGTATTTAGCACCATCCATCTTCCTCTCGACTCGGACCAGTTTTCCAGTCTCTGCTGCTGAGAAACATCCCCTCTCTTGGTGTTCTTGGGGTGATGAGATGTGTTGGGTTCGCGCCAGACATAGCGCTTTCCTTGGTGACCAAAAAGTTCAATTTTGGTCTCATCTGACCACACTACCTTTCTCCATACAGTTTGGGAGTCTCTCACATGCCTTTTTGCAAACTCGAAACGAGCCTTCCTATTTTTGCCTGTAAGTAAAGGTTTTTTCCTGGCCACTCTTGCATAAAGCCCAGCTCTATGGAGTGTACGGCTTATTGTGGTCATATGGACAGATACTCCAGTCTCTGCTTGGGAACTCTGCAGCTCCTTCAGGGTTACCTTTGGTCTCTGTGCTGCCTCTCTGATTAATGCCCTCCTTGACCGGGCTGAGAGTTTTGGTGGGCCGCCATCTCTTGGCAGGTTTGTTGTGGTACCATGTTCTTTCCATTAGATGATGATGGATTTGATGGTGCTCCGGGGGATCACCAGAGATTTGGATATTTTTTATAACCTAACCCTGACTTATACTTCTCTAACTTTATCCCTGACTTGCTTGGAGAGCTCCATGGTTGCAGCCTATGGGGCCTTTCAGAAAAGATCATGACTGACAGATCATGTGACACTTAGATTGCACACAGATGGCCTTCATTTCACTAAGCATGTGACTTCTGAAGGTAATTGGTTGCACCAGAACTTTTTAGGGGCTTCATAACAAAGGGGGTGAATACATATGCACATGCCAATTTTCAGTTTTTTATTTTCATATTCTTTATATACATTTTTTTTTTCTCATTTCACTTCACTTAGACTGCGGTTTCCTCCCACGGTTTCCTCCCACAGTCCATATATATATATTAGAGTGCCAGTTTGATGTATAATATTTTAATAGTGAAGTCTTCTATATTAAAATAATAGAAAAGAAATGAAAAGGTTGTTTCATGCTACATCAGTTTAGATTTTTTTGTTTGTAAAATCACTAGTTACTAACCAGCTAAAATTAACTAAGTAATCTTTTTTTTTTTTTTCAAACTTGGGTCATAATTCTAATTAAAATAAAGTTTTAATATTGCATACTGATGGCTCTTATTTGAAAAAAATTGTCATCACAACATATAATTTCCTATAAAATATTATTAACCATAGCAGGGTTTACACCGTCATTTCAAATAATTAACTAGGTGGCACAACTGAATTATATTTTGTGTCAGACCCATATCAGACTTCAATTCAGCCCCTTGTGAGCATCCGTGTCTTTCTTGCTCCAAGTGACCAAATGTGGCAGAATAGATGGCCAGCACCGTGTCATTCTTGCAGGTAAGCTTCAGTCGCTCATTCTCACACACTGTCCTCAAACGATGATGCGCTTCAAAAAAGAAGAGCCAACAAATCACTCATTATAAACCAACAGTGGTATGTGTATTTGGTATATGTGTTTGTGTGTGAGCGAGAGAGAGAGTGTGTGTGTGTGTGCGCTCTACCAGGCCGGCACTTATATGAGACGATGAGGTACTTGCTGGTTTCAGGGCAGGGATCTTGTCCAAACAAGGGATGGGCCACAGGAATCTGACACACCCTCCGACCCTGGCACTCCGACAACACTTTCTGCGCCCAACAAAAATACAGTAAGGTCTGTAACAATGACCAACAGGAAGAGTATGATATTGTACAATGATTTAGTACAAAGCCAGCTCTTTGGCTTTATGATGCTGAGGCGTACTTGTATGGCAATGGTGGAGATGCATGCAGTGCTTTCCTCTGTAGTATTTGTCTTCATGCTGGGACACAGGTGCTGGCTCGGCACTCTGCGTCCATAAAATGCGGACAGGACAGCAACTGAGGTTCTGATTGGACAACTGATACTAAGTGTTTCTCCCTCACAGGCATGGGCTGTGTGGTTCTTCAGCACAGTGTGAAGGAAATCTATAGGAGACAAAACAAAACTGGTCTGTTCTAAGCTAAGCTGTTAACACTGGTGCTGATGAAATAATGGTTTAAGTAAAAGATCAGCAAACAATTTTGGTAGTATATAAGTCCATTTAGCAAGCAGTGTGCTCAAAGGCTCCAGCATATAAATGGAATAAGGTCAAGTATATGACCAGCTAGCTTTAAGCCTTATCAGTTTAGGTGTGTGCATGTGTCATTTTTCTTCCAAATTACAAAGCAGTTCTTTAAAACTTAACATTTTTGCAAGTAGTATTGCTGATGTATATCTAGTCTATTTCTATTTTTAATTTTAATTACCTTAAGTTAAAGTGTACATATTTATCAGTTATATATTATGAGCCATTTTTTGGCTGGCAAAAAAAATCAAATACAGGTAATTTTTTCTTCAATACTGCTATAAGGCAATAAGCACATGCTGTTTTGAAACACTAATATTGTAAATAGCACTATATAAATAAATTTACCTAAAACTTGAATTCTGAGCAAACAAAACCAATAAAGCTTTTAATGATCTTTACACCAAATCAAAGGTCAGAAAATTTGCAAACAATAAATACATTAATAAAAATAATAATTTTTATAATTTATCAATTAATAATTTTACAGCTTTAAATATTTTAAATATTGTTTGTTATAAAGTTATATTGAACACATATTTTCATGATTTTTGATTTACCTGTTTTACTTTATTTAATTTGTCAGGAGATTTCAGCATTAAAAAATTGTCTAAAGGGGTTTCCTCTGAGATTCAAAAAAGTTTCAGAAGCAGTTTCTTGCTTTAGCTTCCTTAAAACAGCCAGTAGAGTTCACTGCTGCAGGGGCAGTGAATACATTTTACAAGTTAACTAGTTGGTCTTATTGTTTTGTACCACACCCACCAGGGCTGGCCATACCACTTGAGATTCCAAAATAAGCCTGGATCTCTTTTGTATTTCTTCCATACCAATATTACAAAAATTCTTTGCCCCATCACTGTCACCATATACTGATCTCATGTAAAACAATTTTCTTAGCCCTATCTGTGTCACGATCAGGGCGCGCTGTCCGTAGGAGGCGGCGCAGCGCGGTGCGGTTGCAGGAAGCGAGCCAGGCGACCAGGTAAGCAAACAAATCAGTTTATTAACAAACTGTAGCGGGAACGCCGCTGAAGGCATGGCGGGATGTGCCGGGAGAAAAACACAAATATATAACGGCGGGAAGGCGCCGCTAAAGGCACGGCAGAACGTGCCGGGATAAACAAAACAAAACACAAACGCCGACACCTGACATAACACCTGTACACCCATAAGCACGCACATAAGCAAATGCTGATTTACCGCCAGCAGGTCACATGTGATTAGGTAGGACACAATCCCAGTTCAAGGGGATGGGGCCCTACCTACGGAAGCCCAACACGGACAAACCCGAAACACGGGAGACAGGGGGGGGGGGGGAGTGGCCCAGCCCTCCCAACCTGACATATCGCCCCTCCAAAACAACCGGGGGGGAAAGGCACCCGGGGAAGCGAAAAAAACAAAAAGGGGGCTCGAGGACCGCAAAGAGACCTCTAGAGGGTACGGGGCGACGTGACCGGGAGAGCTGCGGCGCCGTGAACCCGTGTGAGGGTGTGGGCGACGTGACCCCTTGTGGTTGCGGGGGCGACGTGACCCCTTGTGAGAGCGAGGGGGACGGGACCCCTTGAGGATGCGGGGGCACCACAAAGGCATGCGAGCGCGAGGAGGACGCGACCTCTTGTGAGTGCAGGGTTGTGGCTCCTCCTTGAGGGAACGAGGGTGACGGGACCCTTTGAGGATGCGGAGGAGCCGTGACCGCTTAAGTGTGCGAGGGGGACGTGACCTCTTGTGAGTACGAGGGGAACGGGACCCCTTGAGGATGCAGGGACGCCGCAGATGCTTGCGAGTGCGAGGAGGACACGACCCCTTGAGAGTGCGAGAGGGATGGGACCCCTTGAGGATGCGGGGGCGCCGCGAACGCATGCGAGCGCGAGGAGGACGTGACCCCTTGTGAGTGCGGTGGCGTGGCTCCTCCTTGTGGGCACGAGTGTGACGGGACCCTTTGAGGATGCGGGGACACTGTGACCGCTTAAGCGTGCGAGGGAGGCCTGACCCCAGGTGAGCACGCGAGGGACGAAACCTCTTGAGGGTACGGGAACGGCGTAACCCTTTGTGTGCGTGTGGGAGGCGTGACCCCAAGAGGGTACAGGAAGGCCGTAACCCCATGAGCACGCTTCTTGGGTGCGTGTGGCTGGCGAGACCCCTTAAGGATGCGGGGGCGCCGTGACCCCTTGTGGGTACGAGGGAGGCATGACCCTCTGTGGTTCCGGACGCACCCTAACCCCTCAATAGACCAAGGGCGATGTGACCCCGGAAAACCACTCGCGGCAGGCGAGGTCTCGCTGACGGCGAGCGGAGAGACCCTGGCGGCACGGAGGATCGCGCGGCGGATCCTTAGCAGCGAGACAGAACTCGCGCAGCGGGTGATCCGTGGAGCAGGAAGGCTCGCACGGAGGATCGCGCGCAGAGACGAGCAGAAGCTCACGCTGAAGATCCCTCTTCACCGCGTCCAGGTGCTCGCCGACTGACCGGGCATATGAGCCCGGGGCAAACCGGGCTAAGAGCACCGCCTCGAATCAGCTCAGGTCCCAGGAGTCGGTAGAGGTAGAATAGCACCCTCTCTCGCTCTGAAAGCTCCCGACTGGTCACCAGTTCAAACACCCTGCGGCAGCCGATAATATACGGCAGTGGCTTCAAAGCCACCCTGTCGCAGGATGCTGGGAGCTTAATCGGGGCAGAGAGCGGGAGCACAATCTCCCCATATTCCGGGACCCGGTTGATTTCCCTCATCGCTCCAACCTCCGGGGAGCGAGCGCTGCAGCGGGGATGAGAAGGCGGGGCTAGCGCCAAGCTAAAGTAGCCGATTGCTGCAGTGGGGGAACGGCTATTGGCGGGGTTAGCGCCAGATTAATGTAGCCGGAGCTGCAGCCGGGGACTCGACTAATGGCGGGGCTAGCGCCGAGATAAAGTAGCCGATGGCTACAGCCGGAGGATGCGGCTAATGGCGGGCTAGCACCTGAGCTAATGCGGCAAACGGCGGGGCTAGCGCCGAATTAATGTAGCCGGTGCTGCAGCCGGAAAAACACGGCTAATGGCGGGGCTAGCGCCGAATTAAAGTAGGCGATGCAGCAGCTGAAGAGGCGACTACTGGCGGGGCTAGCGCAGAGTTAATATAGCCGGTGCCCGGCCAGGGGATGCGGCTGCTGACGGGCTAGCGCAGAAGCTAATGCGGCTAACGGAGCTAACCGCCGGAGCGGACCGAAAGCCGGGAAACGCGACCGCGGCGAAAAATAGAAAAGGAAGCGCGCTTACCCGGATGAGGAATCCTCGACTTCGCAGGGATTTGGTGAGGTCAGCATTTATGTCACGATCGGGGCGCGCTGTCCGTAGAAGGCGGCGCAGCCCGGTGCGGTTGCAGGAAGCGAGACAGGTGACCAGGTAAGCAAACAAATCAGTTTATTAACAAACTGTACGCTGGAAACGGGAACGCTGCTGAAGGCACGGCGGGATGTGCCGGGAGAAAAACACAAATATATAACGGCGGGAAAGCGCCGCTGAAGGCACGGCGGAACGTGCTGGGATAAACAAAACAAAACAAACGCCGACACCCGACATAACACCTGTACACGCATAAGCATGCACATAAGTAAATGCGAGGAACAGCGTGCTTAAATTACCGCAACATGTGATTAGGTAGCACCCAATCCTAGTTCAAGGGGATGGGGTCCTACCTACGGAAGCCCAACACAGACAAACCCGAAACACGCTTTAAAATAGCTTTTAATTGCCAAGAAAAGTGCATTTCAATAATGGAGCTGTGTTTGTGTGTGAGTGTGTGTGTGTGAGATTGTGTCTGTGTGACAAATTTCTATTTTCCCCACTTTCCTACTGTTCTAGTACTGTGGGGAAAATAGAAATTTGTCACACAGACACAATCACACACACACACAAACACAGCTCCATTATTGAAATGCACTTTTCTTGGCAATTAAAAGCTATTGTATGTTGCAACATAGAAAGAATGATGCAAGCATATTAAAGTACACTTCTTGTTTTTAATACACATGAGAAGTACGGCTTCATAGAATTTAATAAAACAATTAATGCTTGTGTCAATCTGACAATTCATAACGTGGACGTTTTATTTCCTGCAATGTGTTTACTTTCCATTTTATGGCTGATGTGAACAAAATACAAATGTTAACCTTCACCTCCCAAATGATTTGAAAAGAAAAAAAATGCTGTTCCATTTGAATGTTAGCTTTGTAAGAGAAAATGAATACAAACACTATACAGGACATAAGTTAGAGACAAGCTTACCAGAAAGATCTGGAGCAGAAGATACATAGTGCAAGTTCAGAGCCAGCAGAAAGCAGAGGATACAGTGAGACCAGTTGCACAGAGGTAACATGGCACAGGACGCACTTCACGCTCTCGATAAGGAAGGTGACTCACTTGTTCACTGCCCTCTGACTTTTAACCAGGAGAGAAATGCACAATGATGTTATTGTTGTTATGAGGCTGGTTCGGACAGAACAGAGGAGACGTTGATACAAAGCAACAATGGTTTATTAAACCAATCAAACAGCGGCGACCGAGTGGCATGTGACTGAGTAAGTGATCGGTAGCAGGATCACTGGAGCACTCGCTGGATGTCACGTGCTTAGCTTGAAAACCAGGACTGGCAGCGAACATGGTATCAAGCAGAAGAGAACAGAAAAACACAAACCAACACCAAACACAAAATATAAACTCCGGGAAATAGATTAAACAAAGAGAATGGGAAAAAGCGTGAAAGGAGGAGCTAAATAGAATAGGAATAGGATAGAGGAGGTGAAGTGCTGGACGAGGCGGTAACCAGGGAGGACCGAGGGTGGATGATGGGGGAGGAAACACACCGACGGGAACCTGGAACCGGGAGAGAGAGAAGTGGTTAATATTAGTTTGGTGAAATGTGTTATGCACACCGATAGTGGAGAGGTTAGTAAGTGACAGTGAGAAAGTGTTAGGGATTATAAACATAAAAGACGGACATGGACTTTCCTTCCAAATGCCACTCACACACACAGGATCCTAAACTGAAAGAAGGAGGGAAAGAACGGGGACGAGGGAAAGGGAGAGAGGGAGAATGAGAGGTCGGAAGAAGCGGGGAACAGAGAGAGAGGAACGCTACTACTAAACACACTCGAAATCGCACTCACCAAACGGAGACCAAAACACGGAAGTACACAAAGAAAGACTGCAGGGAATATCACTTGGATAACGCTCAGTAATGACGTGGAACGACCAATACTTTGCGCCCGACCAGTGAAACGGAAAGCCTTATAAAGGAAAGAAAGAACCCAGAAACAATGAACCTCACCTGGTGCACGGAGAGCGCGCGCTGATTAGTGGGCGGGGCTAGGGGAACGCGCCGCAGCGCTACGGTCTCTGACAATTGTATCCAGAGATGAGATATATATATATATTCATTCATTCATTATCTCCCGCTTATCCTCTATTAGGGTCGCGGTGGGGTTCCCCATGCCCATCCAGGGGAGAACATCTCGGGCGCTGGGCAGATAGACCCAGGACAGGGCGCCAATCCATCGCTAGGCACACACTCACTCACACAGACACACTCTAAACGGGGCAATTTGGAGAATTCAATTAACTTGATCCATGTTTCTGGACTGTGGGAGGAAACCGGAGAACCCGGAGGAAACCCACGCAGACATGAGGAGAACATGGAAACTCTACGCAGATGGGGATTCGAACCCGGAATCCCTAGTGCTGAGAGACGAACGTGCTAACCACTAAGCCACCGTGCCGCCATATATATATATATATATATATATATATATATATATATATATATATATATATATATATATATATATATATATATATATATATATATATATATATATATATATATATATATATATATATATATATATATATATATATATATATATATATATATATATATATATATATATATAATGGGTTTTGAAAAAAATAATAAACAAGGAGTGTTTGTAATATTACACCTAATTTAGACAACAAAATTCACACAGAGAAGCAATGTAAAAGGACCAGACCAGAAGTATGTGAAAGCCTTTTGTTTTCTTATTCCATCTGTGTTAAAGAACATTTTGAGATTATGGCTTAAGCACTTGTTTAAACAGATAATGGATGGAATTCCCATGCAGTTGGATGTCCTGTAGTTAACAGATAAGTCTTTCCTTCAGTTGTTATGTTATAAAGGTCATAAATGAGGCATAGACCAGATTTTGCTATCTTGGCTCCTATTTTCTAAACATTCCACATTCCTATCCACTGAGGACTGACTCTGATTTTTTTCCAGCATTTTAAAGCAGCATACTTTTTAAAATATATATATTTATTTATTATTTAGATTTTTTTTTTTTTACTTTTTTAGTACAACAGTGAGTTCTATGGGCAGTGACAGTGGGACATTTTCGTTTGCTGTGTGCCAACTGCACCTAGAACGTAATATACAAAAACATTTACTCTTCAAAGTGAATGTTACATCATTGTTCACTCAACAGACTCAAAAAACAGTAATACAATATGTGTAACAATATATAAAACAATCCACTGCCACTTTCACTGTCAGGTACAAACAAAGAATGTTCCTATTTATAAGGTAATTATGTCTTTTGTTTTATTTAAGTCTCTATTGTTTTATTTAAAGATCAGGGATCATTCAAACTCTTTTTCATTTTCATTATTGCTAATGCATTTGGATTGTGTAAAAATGTTACTACATTGTTTCTTCTCCAATGACTGGTCTACCCACAAAGATAATTCCAAGAACTAGATGTGTAATAGTCTGCAAGGCCACAAGTGAACACAACTTAAAAACAATCTGTTTTGCATCTGCTAATTTAAATTTTCATGTAGCCACAATTCAAAGAACACTGAACAACAACTGTGTGCATAGCAGAATTGTCAGGAGAAATCTACTGAACAGAAAGAACATGGATGTCTGTCTGCAGATTGCTATGATCACATGGATAAACATGAAGACTACTGAGCATTAAAACAAAAAAACAAAAAAAAATCTGAAAAAGCATTCCAGCATATACTTGTATCTGAAATGTAAAACATAGATGTGGAAGTATTATTGTTTAGGCGTGATATACTACATCTGGGCAAGGACAGTATGCCCTAAACTGATTAAAAAATCAATAAATAATTGATCAAGCTCAATTTACAAGAATGGGTGGAACAGAAAAACAATAAGAAGCATGAAAATGTTTGTGGCAGAGTGTAACTGAAAAAGAACCGGAGACAGGATTTATTGAGCACAGGAAAGGGATTTATTTACAGCTGTTGGCTGGTGAATCTGCAGCTATCACACTCCCTGCTACATGTGCTGCACTGCACAAATAACGTTTGCATACTGATCAAAAACAAAACCTTTTGGCAGATGCATTAATTGTTTCTAATGCTACACCACTGCTACAATGTTCTTATATTTATCTTGATCATGGTTTCTGGAGAACGATTTACAAATTTCACACAAAGAAAACTTCATCCACCGGCACTAAAAATAGGGAGTCTCATACAGATGCAACATACAGATACAATAAATTAAATTTAAATAATTTGTAAAAACATTGCTTACAACAACGGGGTAATGAAAAAAACACACAGAGGAAAATTGTTTGCATATGTGAAAAAAGCAGCAACTGGTAGTTGCCAGCCTTTAAAGCATGGTGGTAGGAGGAGCCAAAATGGAGTGCTTATGCTTATGCATTTACCTCTAAACTGGGAAAGAAAATTGTGAGAAATAAAGGAGAACATGGACTCCTGTTCTGTTTTTAAGCACAGACTGAATATAAACTTGGAATTCCCCAACGCTGACATGTGGTCCAAAACTAGGCCCCACTCCAATCCAATGTGTATCCTATATCAGTGAGATGTGTAATGCATCATAATTTGTTTAATACTGCAGAAAAAATAGGCCAAACCATTCATTCATTCATTCATTATCTCCCGCTTATCCTCTATTAGGGTCGCGGTGGGGTTCCCCATGCCCATCCAGGGGAGAACGTCTCGGGCGCTGGGCAGACAGACCCAGGACAGGGCGCCAATCCATTGCTGGGCACACACTCACTCACACAGACACACTCTATAGGGGCAATTTTGAGAATTCAATTAACTTGTTCCATGTTTTCGGGCTGTGGGAGGAAACCGGAGAACCCGGAGGAAACCCACGCAGACACGGGGAGAACATGGAAACTCCACCCAGATGGGGATTCGAACCAGGAATCCCTAGCGCTGAGAGGCGAACGTGCTAACCACTAAGCCACCGTGCCGCCTAGGCCAAACCATATTTACATCAATATCACCATGGATATTATTTGTTCGTCATTGGACAATGGCTTAGGCAGGGCTTAGTTTTGGTGGCTTCTCCTTTGAAGGGAGTGTTTACTATGTCTTTAAAAAGCCCACAGCCATGACAGCACTAGTAAAGGAAAATAAATTGAGCAGAGAGCAAACTCTGCCCTATCCTGCTTCCTGTGCTGGTCTTGTTTCATTTCCAGGATTTGTTAGTCATTTCTATTTGGGGTCTTGTTTTGGAAACCTCAGTTTTATATTGGAAGTTCCCTTTTTATTAAATGTTTAGAAAGAAAATCACAGGGTTCCTCATTTTTTTAAAGCTACATTCCTATAGTGGATTATGCATAGGGCTAGCAATCCTTAATTTTAGTGAAATTAAATATAAAAATCCTGGGTGGAGTTTCCATGTTCTCCCCGTGTCTGCGTGGGTTTCCTCCGGGTTCTCCGGTTTCCTCCCACAGTCCAAAAACATGGATCAAGTTAATTGAATTCTCAAAATTGCCCCCTATAGAGTATGTTTGTGTGAGTGAGTGTGTGCCCAGCGATGGATTGGCGCCCTGTCCTGGGTCTATTTGCCCAGCGCCCGAGACGTTCTCCCCTGGATGGGCATGGGGAATCCCACCGCGACCCTAATAGAGGATAAGCGGGAGATAATGAATGAATGAATAAATATATAAAAATCAAGAAAGACATTGTATATAAAGCCTGTGTATATAAAGGACATTCAGGAAGACTCACCTTAGGGTGACTCTGTGATTTTTGCTTGGAGCTCGGCATTCTTGTTGATCTGAAGGTTAATGGCTTAACTGCCTGTAGATGGTTTTAAAAACATTCAAGATTTATAAGAACATTTAAA
>JAFMOD010001841.1:22191-36709 GCA_019802435.1 Corydoras maculifer
GCTGGGCACACACTCACTCACACAGACACACTCTATATGGGGCAATTTTTGAGAATTCAATTAACTTGATCCATATTTTTGGACTGTGGGAGGAAACCGGAGAACCCGGAGGAAACCCACGCAGACACGGGGAGAACATGGAAACTCCACCCAGATGGGGATTCGAACCGGGAATCCCTAGCGCTGAGAGGCGAACGTGCTAACCACTAAGCCACCGTGCCGCCGATTCTAAAATATTAACATTAAAATTTGCATTATATTTAAATTTATTTATTGTAATTAGTAAAGAAAAGAAAACAGTGCCATATTTGCAATTGAGCACTCAGGAACATGTGTGTATAAACTGCTGACTTAACAAAGTAAGCATACCACTATTGATATGGAGCTAAATAATTGGTGCCCTTGTCTTAGGTGTCTCTGCCCAGTGCCTAAAATGTTCTCCCCGGATTGGATGAGCATCTTCCGCTTAATCCTATACTAGGAGCACCCCCCCCCCAAGGATGCCCCTAGTATAGGATTAAGCAGAAGATAATTCGATGAGATGAGATATTATTACTACTGTTTTGTGTGTGTGTGTGTGTGTGTGTGTGTGTGTTAGTCATAATGTTTCTTTTTGTAAAAAAAAAAAAAAAAAATTCTCAAATTACAAAAACTTAAGTGGATCTGGTAGAAGTGAATTAATGAATGAATCATAAGAACATACAAGAATAATATTCTCCTAGTAAAAGTTTTCAAAGCCTTTACAAAGTTTCATTTAAATTTTCACTATTGGTCAGATGGATTTTGTATTAAAAAAAAGTTGGTTACCATCATGTTCCAAGTCATGCCAGAGTAGGGCTGTAATGTTATTCTACATGAAACATTAACTGTTTTGTAAAATTCTTAAAGGATAAGTTAGAATAATAATTGTAGCATTAAATTAGCCTAGAGTTAGTAGTTTTTGACTCAATAAAGTATTTTAATACTACTGTTATAAATATTGGTTTATATATACAGTATGAATATTTCCACACTTCAACACTTTTAATAATTTGTTACATTTTAAGCTAATAATTAAATGAATATATTTTTTTTTCTGCTTGTAAAGATTGCAGCAAAGAAGTATTGTAACTTTGACATTCCTGCACACTTCACCGGAGTTTATCGCTACCTGCAAAATGCAGACGAGAGAGAGGAGTTCACCCAGACCTGTCCAGCCAATGTTGAGATTGAGAAAGCTTACCTAAGTGTAGTCAACAAGAGAGCATAAAGTGTCAGCTTCATGTTAACCACATCTGTATTTCCATTGAGTCTTTATATGTTCAAATGTTAATTGTTAGTGTAAATAAAAGTCACATAAATCAAGCTTTAAAGTTTAGGAGTTCAACAAGTGCAATTAACTGTATATTAAATTTTAATGTGTTTTGTGAAAAGTGTATATATTTATTTTTACAAACAGAAATATAGCTACTATAGTCTAAAGCTTCATGTTTCATATATTATTTAATCATTTAATCAATATTATTCTGATAATCAGAAGTGGGAGAAATGATCTGAAATGTTTTCCTAAATATGTGCAGCATTGTTACAAAGAGCATCAAGTAATTCATTGTATTTGTGTAAGAGAAAAAAAAAATTGATTGACAATTTGCTCAAAACACAGAAATTATTATAGAAAACTCACATGAAGACGCTCAACCAGATAGCTTCTCCTGCAATATGTTATGTTTCTTCAGTGTTCAGTTTGAATGTTTGATAAGTCAGAATCAAGGGTATATTAAGCTTTGCAATTTAAGGGTGTCATTACCATCATCTAATATTAAACCATTGTTAGACATAACTAGACACATTTTGCTGTTGGCTATGGTTTGATTTGAGTTAAGATCAGTGTATGTAGTATTCTCCATAGTTTATTTAGCACCACTTCACTAAAATCATTTAGTGTCCATTAGATAACTGATATTTTTAAGTTCTGGTGTCAGAAAATTTGGATTAGTGTAAGAGCTCCTACGAGTTATGTCTAATTTAAGAGGACGTCATTAAATGGTGTGAAACTTGGAATAGAAAAATATTATTATCTCATGATCATTTTGAAATCCTTAATAAAGCCATGATGTGGTTCAGACTTTACATTTTAGCTTCTTAAAGGGTTTTATTTTTTATCAAACTGAAATTGTTTACATGATTACATGATATTGTCGTATGAAAAAATGTTACGGCTATTAAGGCATACAATCTGCTAAGATCACCGAAATTAAAATCTATTTAAGCCTGTTGAAAAAAAGCATGTGTGATTTGAATATTACACTTCATACTGAAGCTGTTACCATTTACTCAAGCTAAAGTTTTACAGTTTAATTACAAATAAAAATAATTCCATACATATCAACAATGATTCATTCTTTGTAACTGTACACTGATGTTAAACAGTATAATCATAACAACAGAAAATAGACATGAATCTGCTAAACAAAACTTCCATTACATTGTTTTAAATGTCTCACACTGTTAGGTATTGGCTGGTGCCCTCCCAACTGGACTGGTGTTTTTTGCTCCTTGCCTGAGTTTAGTTAATTAGCTAATCACCTTAGTTCTCTCCTATGTTGAGGAACACATAAATGTCTTGATCTTTTTGATTAATTGGATGTTGTACTGTTATTTAAGTTTGATCTGATCTCTCTTCACTGATAGAATACAAAGACCAATCGCTCAGTGAGGAGAGATCGGGTCAAGCTTAAATAACAAAAAAAACATTGGCTAATTAAATAAACTAAGGCAAGGAGCCACAAACACAGTCTATTTATGAAGGCAACAGCCAATACTGATCACAAAGAGTTGTCATTAGTTTATCTAGTTCACAATATTTAAAGTCTAACAAATGATTTTAATGCATAACAGAATTATACTGTACATGGTGCATTGAGTTTAAAACAGAAATAGATGGGCTGTGTGTGCTTAAAGATTAACATTGTTTTTTCCTCAGCCATGGTGAAGTTGATTCCTAGTTTGTTACACAGTATTTCCAGAAACATGCTGTATGAAAAGAGAAAAAAATGCACCTTTAACTGTTATGTAAAAATCCTACATAACATGATTTGCTATAGTAGAATTGTGTTTATTGTGTTCTTTCTTTTAATTTCTTGCTATTTATCCTCTGACAAACTGCATATTGATCTATACTTTTGTCTTGCCCATCTGTCTAGTTCAGATAATACTCAAAGAAACAGTACAACCATCCCAGATGGTACCCATAAAATCTACCTCTTTCATTCTGTCTATGTTTTTAATTTACCAATTTCATATATGTCTTTGAATAAATGTGTATATTTGTTTATCTATATATTTATCAATACATATATCAAGCGATCTTAGTAAATAAATGTCTGTCCAAATAGTCATCCATCTATCCACCTTTTCCTCCACCATTCAACTATCAATTCACCTTTATAATATATTGTTAAAAGAAATCTGTCCGTTCATCTATTCATCATAAAAAAATTATTAAAACTATTCTGTCTTCCATCAATCATTTATCTAGCTAATGTTTCTAAATTCATTAGTATTTTTACTGAAATATCCATACAATCATCATCACCCATCTTTCATTCACTAATGTACCATCATACCTGCATACATCCATCTAGCCATTTACCCATCTATTTCAGATATTCAGATAGGGAATTAATCAAGGTTCTTAATCCAATGCAATAAATGTAAACACATAGTCATTTAGTTGCTGTTTTTATCAGACAAATTAAAAAAACATATTTTAACAGATCACTAAATTAATCCCAAAATTTGAAGAAAAAAAGATGTACCTCTCTTGTTCGGTTTAGGGAGGTGCTGCTCAGATCGGCGGTATCCTTGAGAGAGCAGGTTATCTGCTGCTACTAATTTCAACACCATTGCTTTTAAATTATCCACCTGATAGAGAGTTTTTTTTTTTTTAATTAAAATCGAAAGTGTATTATATTTACCTATACTTAATAATGTATGTTTCAAATTTCTACTATGAACCATGAATGAGGCTTTTTAATAAAATACTCTCTTACCAGCTCTTTAGTTTTTTCATGTTGAAGTGGTGTTTTGTCTCCTAAAACCCAACATCAAATTCAGGTTTAAATCCCCACTAAACGAATGAAGCAAAACTGTCATTAAACAAAATTGAACTCTCACCTTTGAATGCAGAATCCCAGTCTTTTTCCTGATGAAGCAGGAAGGGGTTGAGCGGCTTAGCATCTATTTGTTCACTGTGTTCATCATTCTCTCCTTCTGCTTTCACCAAAAGTTTCTCAAACAGATCTGGATAAAAATAGAAGCAAATCATTAATCTGGTAGATTAAAGTTGTGTGTAAACTGCCACATTAAAATTGTCTGTGAGTAGCTGGTGATGCTGTAACATAAACAAAATGCAAAAATACACAGTTTATTGAACAGTAAATTATTAAAGTCTACATTATGTTCGCATTAGCTACAATTCCTAAAAAGTTGAAAATACAAAACAAAATCTATTAAGGGTACACCAGCCTGAACTTACTCTCCTGGGGAATCAGCACTGTGTCTGAGTATATAGGTAAAGCCTGAACAGCAGGGAAGAGCACAGCTAAAATATAGAGCAATACCATGGGCAGCATGTTGAAGGCTTTAAGACATCGGTTGTCTGCCCTGGACAGATACTTCTGCTTTATATCATTCAGGACCATCTATCCTGAAGGGATCAATATCACTCATGTCACCCCGTCTTGATGTAAATGGGTCAGACATGACAGTGCTCTCGTCATAGGAGCAATTCAGAGTGTGCTGACAATTCATAGTGAGCCTATCTTTGCTTGCACAGAGATCCCTAACAAATGTTTATTCTCCCATTCCTGTCAGGCAATTATGTGACTTCTCAGCTGTCACATAATTGCTGTATGTAAGCTATAGGCTGTTAAGTCGGCTTCATTAAAATATGGAGTCTGAAGTGTAAGATTTTATATTCAATGTCCTGTTTTAATGGGATAGTGGATGTAACTTCTTTAGTGTTTTAAAATTTGGTTAAATTAGACAAAGGGTAGAGTCCAGTGTCTCTAAATAAATATTTTATGTTCCTTGTAAAGTGCAGTATTTTTTTGAATAAGGTTATTTCCTTTTTTTAACATTTAATGTGTATGTACAAATTGCCTATTAATATTATATTCATGTGGACAAGGATAGGGCAAAATTCTCATACACAATCAGTATATAAATAAAAGAAATTGCCTTTATGACTTTTTAGGTTTTATTATATGCAGCTGCTTTAATAGGTAATGTTAAAAGATCTATACATTTTTAGATAAAAAAACATTACCTCCACAGTGTGCCCATCTTTTGTAAATTTTTGGGAAGAGCTAAAGATGAATTGAAGTAATGGTTTGAGTCTCTCATCATCAGTACTGGGATACTGCACTGTTGACATAATGCCACCAAAACTATACAACAGTTAAGATAAGATTTATTTATGCATGTAATGGATTAATTCATTCACTATTTTCTGCTTTAGCCTATATTAGCCGTGGGGGGAGGGGGGATAACCCATTTTGGTTGCTGGTCTGGCCATGTGTGCGTGTCTGTGTGAGTGAGTGTGCCCAGCGAAAGATTGGCGCCCTGTCCTGGGTGTATCTGCCCAGCGCCCGAAACATTATCCCCCCCCCCTCCCGCCGCGACCCTGATATAGGATAAAGCGGAAGATAATGGATGGATGGATCACTCAGACAGACCCAGTATTTAAGGGCAATCAGGATAGGGACAATTTGGAGCAGCCATTTCACCTTACATGATTTCAGACTGTTGGCTTAGTGGTTAACATGTTCGACTTTCGGCACTGGGGATTCCTGGTTCGAATCCCAATCTGGGTGGATTTTTCATGTTCGAGTAATTTAATTATATAGCCCTTTTTTTAACAGTTCATTGTCACAAAGCAGCTTTACAGAGTAAAAAGCCTTTACACCCCCAAAGAGCAAGCCGAAGCAACAGTGACAAGAAAAAAAACTCCCTGTTATGTTGTTATTTTAAGGAAGAAACCTTGGGAGGACCAAGGTCAGTGAGGGGTTACTCATCCTCCTTGAGCGGCAGGTCAGCATCACCAGTGTAGGACAGCTATGTACAGATTGTGTCGAAATCATCCATCCATCCATTATCTTCCACTTAATCCTCTATTAGGGACACGGGGGGGGTGCCCCATGGGGGGGGGTTCCCCCATACCCATACAGCGGAGAACGTTTCGGGCGCTGGGTAGATACACTCAGGACAGGGCGCCAATCTATCGCTGGGCACACATTCACCCACACAGACAACTCCACTCAGATAGGGATTCCTGTCGTGTCGAATCCAGGTGACAGTATTTAACAAATGGAAAAACTATAACAACTGGAAAACTATATGTAAGTCCATTAAGGGGGTCCTGCAGGACCGCCAGTCCAATTAATATCCAGGTTCCATCCAGTAATCGTCATAGTCGGAATGATTCGGCAGAGCCATGGATGAAAATCTGACTACACCTCCATGAAATCGGCCACACCTCGAAAGAGACAGACAAGAAAAGCAGCTAGAGTTGATAAAGCACAGCATTTAAGTAACATGTAATTGATTGACACAGTGCAGCATTTGACTCTGGCATAACTGACTAGAGCAGCACTCTACTTAGTTGAGAGGGCTCCCAGGGACAGCATCATGTCAGCGCCACACCCCCTATTTATGATGAGGTGGGTGAAGAGGTGAAACGCCAGCACATACTGATCGCATATTACCAACCCAACACCACCAAGTCTTAGATCTACACCTTTATTTACAGGGAGTTAATTAAACGCAAGATTAAATAAATGTGTTTTAAATCTACTTTTAAAGATTAATAATGATTCAGAATCACGAACAGTAACTGGATGGCTATTCCAAATTGAGCAGCCTTGTGGAAGAACGCTCTTCCACCAGCAGTAATTTTATATGTATATTATTTTTATATTATATTATTATATATATTATATATTAATTTTATATTTTATATTTTTAATGTATATGTATAATGCACCACTGGCTAAATGCTTTATTAAAAATAGCTTTCCAACAATGGCTGCAGTAACAACAAACATAAACAGCAGATTAATCTAGGTTTATTTTGACATCCTAGCTTTATTTCATATTATATTATTACAACATATAATACACTGCATGGACACATACACATTACAGCTACATGAGTTTTTATGACATCCCATTCCCATTATACCCACTATGGGATGTCATTACAATAACAGCTTTCACTATTTGATAATATCTTTAAGAGCCTGGCTCATTTTCATTGTTTCAGTTCAAACCAAAGATTTTTCAGGTCAGGGCTCTGTGTGGACCAGTCACATACTTCTACATCCTACTAACCCAACGATGTGCACTGCAACATAGTCATGTCAATGCCAATAAACATTTATTGCTTAAGATGTGTTCCAATGCTTTTGTCTGTATAGTGCTTGTGTGTACCTGTACATTTCAAATTATGCATTAATTGTATGTTTTAATGTCATGTTCTTTAGGATACTATATTTGCTAAAAACTATTTGATTTTTTTCTGGATGATTAGGTTTCAATTTTATCATGGTCCCTTTAAAAGTTGTCCCTTCGCCATAATGTTTTGACTTTACATTGTTGCTTTGATTTTTTGTGGATGTGGATTTTCCTCATAAGAGTGTATTTGTTGGCTGACTTCACATCAAGAAAACGGCAACCTTTTCAATTGTAATGAAAGAACTCCGCTTTATGTTAACCAGGATAGTTTTACTATACTCAAAAAGCATCTTGTACCTAAGTGAACACTCAGCATTTTTTGGTCTCTAAACAGTTTGTAAACTTTTCATCCATTCCAGCTGGTAAACAAAATGAAAATAGGATCTTTAAAAACATTACTAACTGCCCTGTTGTACAATGTTGAGGATGGTATAGATTGGTAACATCCAAAATAAACATCCAATGATACATCCATTATGATACTGTACAATATGGCATCATGACTCAAAGTGCAGAATTCAGCCATAAGCATGTTAGCATGTCACCACCATACTTATAATCATTTTAGGAGACATGAAAAAAATATATAAAACAGCATCAAATTGTCACGTTTGAAATTTAGTTTTTGGTAGTGTTTTGAAATTATGAACAGAGACAGGGATGCTATTTCCAACTTGACATGTAGAGGAATGTTGTCTTTCAGCTTTAATTTTGTTAATTTTAAAAAATATAAATGTAATTAATTTCATTTTCATTTCCTGTCATGTCACATACTGATATTTTAATTTGTAATGATTTTTTAATAGGTTTGTATTGGTAAATGTTCCACTATAACAATTGGTGATGATTTGGTTTTAATATAAATCTTAATCACTACGCCACTGCTGCTCTGTACTCATCCAAACTGCTCTGTTGAGTAACCGAAAATTGCAACATGCAAAATTGTTATAAATTGTTCAAAATTTGCAATTTAACAAACATAAAAAAGGATAAATAAATACAAATCCTTGGCCACTGTGCCCTCAGTGACGTTAGATCCAGTCCTGCATTTATCAAAGTGAAAGGTGTGTAATATGTTACAGACAGACTGTTGTTAGATGAACAACACAATAGCAAGAAGATGGATTTTGTTGTCTTAAAGTGTGGGAAACTGCAGATAAACGTTAGCTCCAGCCAGCATCTATCATTTATCTTCAATATATTTTTTAGGTCCCAACCAAAACTAACCTCTCAAACAGACAGCAAAGACAATTCTGGATGAAAACAGAATTAAAGCACAGGGGAACTTAATAACAAAAAAAAGGCCAGCACAATCTAGGATTAACACTTAAAATTACATTTATACATTTAACAAACTTTTCTTGACATATAAATTTAAAAGGTACCTCTTTAACAGAAACATGAATTTGCTTAACTTTATGATACAGCTTTTGGTTGCTCATCATGTTGCTCATGGTAGCAATGATGGTTTCTTAAGAGAGAGTACCTCAAAAGTCTGTGATCACACACATTTAACAGAGGTCATTATGCACTGTTATGAGTTTTTCCATTTGTTAAATACGGTTATCTGATCTCAACACGACCACTCAAGGAGGATGAGTCCCCTACTGTGCCTTGGTCCTCTCAAGGTTTCTTCTTTAAAATAACAACATAACAGGGAGTTTTTTCTTGCCACTGTCACTTTGGCTTGCTCTTTTGGGGTTTAAAGGCTTTGTAGCTGCTTTGTGACAATGAACTGTTGTAAAAAGCGTTATGTTAATAAACTACTTGAATAAAAAAAAACTTAATATTACAAAGTGTAAATGGTGAAATCAGAATCAGAATTTGAATACTGGGGCGGCACGGTGGCTTAGTGGTTAGCACGTTTGCCTCTCAGCGCTAGGGATTCCCGGTTCGAATCCCCATCTGGGTGGAGTTTCCATGTTCTCCCCGTGTCTGCGTGGGTTTCCTCCGGGTTCTCCGGTTTCCTCCCACAGTCCAAAAACATGGATCAAGTTAATTGAATTCTCAAAATTGCCCCCTATAGAGTGTTTCTGTGTGAGTGAGTGTGTGCCCAGCGATGGATTGGCGCCCTGTCCTGGGTCTATCTGCCCAGCGCCCGAGACGTTCTCTCCTGGATGGGCATGGGGAATCCCACCGCGACCCTAATAGAGGATAAGCGGGAGATAATGAATGAATAATGAATTTGAATACTTTATTAAATTCCCGGGGAAATTGCAGATGCAACATTTGTTGCTTTATATATATATATATATATATATATATATATATATATATATATATATATATATATATATATATATATATATATATATATATATATATATATATATACAGAAGTAGAAAAAAAAGAAGTAGAAACAATAAGCACAGTAAAATTAAACTAAATATACCAAAAATATGGAATAAAGTAAAGTGGCATGTGTAAAATATGTTATATACAAATATATATACTAAATTTAAAAAAGTTGAAAATATATTGCACTGTAGGTCACGTGATAGTATAATATAGTGTGGCACATATGAACATTTTAATCATAATGATTATAATATTGCACATCAAAGCTTACAGACTGATTATACAGTTTGATGGCCACAGGTAATGACCTCCTGTGGCGCTATGTGATGCATTTGGGTGGAATAGGTCTTGGGCTAAATGTGCTCTTGTGTCTGACCAGTGTGTCTTACAGTGTGTGGGAGGCATTGTTCATGATGGCCTTTAGCTTAGACAGCATCCTCCTCTCTGACACGGCCATCAGCAAGTCGAGTTCCACATATCACCGACCTTACAGATCTATCTGCCCAGCGCCCAAAATGTTCTCCCCTGGAGGGGCATGGGAAATATATATGCGATTTAAATCTGGAAATTAAAGATATCTATAAAATAATGCTAATTCATTCATTCATTATCTCCCACTTTATCCTCTAGTAGGGTTGCGGTGGGGTTCCCCATGGCCATCCAGGGGAGAACGTTTCGGGCGTTGGTCAGATAGACCCAGGACACTCACTCACACACACACACACACTCTATATGGGGCAATTTGGACAATTCAATTGACTTGATCCATGTTTTTGGACTGTGGAAGGAAACCGGAGAACCCGGAGGAAACCCACGCAGACACGGCGAGAACATGGAAACTCCACCCAGATGGGGATTCAAACCGGGAATCCCTAGCGCTAAGAGGCGAACGTGATAACCACTAAGCCACCGTGCCGCCCCAAAATAATAATAATGTATAAAATAATACGTGATTAAATTACCGAATTCCAGGTGATAATATTAGGGCTTAATTTATTTCTGTGCGATTTAAACAACTAGTGCTTCTGTGAGTCTTTGTGCGCTGCCAGTTACAAACTTCTTAGTGAATTACGAGTAGGTCTGAGTACTCGTAAGTTACGAGCGATTTTAAGAACGACTTAAGTTACGTATGCATTCAGGAAAGGCTCGTAAATTTAAGAATGTTCTTAAGTATGAAGTTACGAAGTACTTAGCGCTACGACACATTTGGGAAACCCAGCCCAGTTTGTTAAGTATGTTGCCCCAGCATACAACAGCATAGAGGATAGCACCCGCCAACACACTCATAAAAGATCTTTAGCATAGTCCTGCAGATGTTGAAGGACCTCAGACGTCTCAAAAAGTAGATACGACTTTAGCCCTTCCTGTAGAGAGTTTCTGTAGAGGGAAAGACCTAAATACATCTGACTGAAAGTTATTGCTTGCAAAGAATACAGTGGGATGCGAAAGTTTGGGCAGCCTTGTTAATTTTCCTGATTTACCTTTATAAATCATTTGTTGTTTGGATAAAAAAAATCAGTTAAATATATCATATAGGGGACAAACACAGTGATATTTGAGAAGTGAAATAAAGTTTATATGATTTACAGAAAGTGTGCAATAATTGGTTAAACAAAATTAGGTTGGTGCATAAATTGGGCACTGTTGTCATTTTATTGATTTCAAAACCTTTAGAATTAATTATTGGAACTCAAATATGGTTTGGTTAGTGACCCTTGACCTCCATACACAGGTGCCCCCTATTATGTGAAAGGGTATTTAAGGGGGGGGCAATTGTAAGTTTTGCACCTTGTCTGAAGAGTCGCAGCATGGGAGTCTAAAAAACAACTTTCAAATGACCTGGGAGCTTTTGGTGTTCAGTTTTGATGAATATATTGACAGTTACTTGTTAAACTGATGTTTATGGAACCTTTCAAAACCTTTTTTAACTTTTATTATTAGATTAGTATTATTTTGCCAAATTAAGACTAGATTTGTATCACTGTAATTTAGGTTTTACTAGGTAAGGTATTGTTTTAGGAATCAACAACATATACAAAAGTATATAAAACTAGGCTTTAGTCTGTTGTTGTAAGTTGTCCAAATGTCCAATAAGGCTAGAAATAAGGGGGTGTAACTAATAAAGTGGCCGATGAATGCTGTATATTTCAGATGTTTTAATAATGTGATAAAGTGATTTATTTTGCCTACTGTGCTTATACTTTGAGGACCTTGTCCCCCACATTTAACCCATCCGTGCAGTGAAACACACACATATACACACACTGGTGAAGTGAGAACATGTGCCCAGAGCGGTGGGCAGAATTATAATTTGGATATCAATGGCTGTGTGGTGAGTTATTTTCAGAAGACAGTAAATCTAAGCTATACTGTCACACACGCCTACCTCGGACTAAAGACGGCTGCGCAATGAAGTGCAGATCCGCAGCGCAGAAGGAAGCCAGGCATGCAGGTAGCAGATTAACAAGCTTTATTAAAGGTGTAGGGACACCGAAACACACAGAGGTACTAATGTGAGTGGACATAAAACTAACGACGTGCACGGAGGAAGGGGAACACAGAAACTAAATACCCAATGAAACCCGACCATGTGCACAAAACAAACCAATGAAAGAAAAGAGCTAATTAACTAAATCGACCCTGAATGAAAGTTAATTAACTCAAAAAGGAACAGAACAGAAACAGAAGAACAGGCTTGACCGGCGCCTTCTAGTGGCCTGGCCAGGAGAACGAGGCCAACAGGCGCTCTCTGGCTGCGTAACGCGGTGGATGCCCTCTGCGGAGGAGGCGTGGGAAATGCCTTCTGGCTGTGCAGTTTGGTGGGCGCCCTCTGCGGATGAGGCGTGGGGTGTGCCCTCTGGTTGCATGTCGAGGTGGGTGCCCTCCGCTGTGCGTTCAGGTGGGTGCCCTCTGGCTGCGTGGTCCGGTCGGCGCCCTCTGTGGATGAGGCTTTGGAGACGCCCTCTGGCTGCGAGGTCAGGTGGGCGCCCTCGGCGGATCAGGAGTGGGCTACGCCCTCTGACTGCGTGGTCCGGTGGACCCCTTGGTGGACGCAAAGTGGGCCAGCCCTCGGGCTGGGCGGCGTGCGACCCCTGGAGAACGGGCTGGGCGACGTGCGGCCCCTGGAGAACAGGCTGGGCGGCGTGCACGTCTGCTGGCTGGGCCTCTGTGGGCATGCACGCTGGGTGGCTCTCGGCGGGCACGCACGCCGGGTGGACCTCGGCGGGCACGCACGCCGGGTGGACCTCGGCGGGTACGCACACCGGGTGGACCTCAGCGGGCACGCACACTGGAAGCGCTGTGGTAGGGGTGGCACACTCAGAGGGGCTGGACTGGATTCACCCCATTGACGCCACACTCGAGGGAATATCTTAAAAATATTTTTCTTGTTTAAAACTAAATTCATTGATCATCATCTTCTTATCTTTCACTTAACCCTCTACTAGAGTTGGGGGGGAGTGTTTTGGGCCCTGGCAGACTATATATTCATTCATTCATTCATTCATTCATTCATTATCTCCCGCTTATCCTCTATTAGGGTCGCGGTGGGGTTCCCCATGCCCATCCAGGGGAGAACGTCTCGGGCGCTGGGCAGATAGACCCAGGACAGGGCGCCAAGCAGACTATATATTCATTCATTCATTATCTCCCGCTTATCCTCTATTAGGGTCGCGGTGGGGTTCCCCATGCCCATCCAGGGGAGAACGTCTCGGGCGCTGGGCAGATAGACCCAGGACAGGGCGCCAATCCATCGCTGGGCGCAGACTATATAATTTAATAAAATTATCCTGATTCAATTCTATTATCCTTAACACCTAGAGTAATCATCTACTTAAATACAAAAATATCAATGACAAATAAGACCTTTAAACACCAACCCATTTACTTCACCTCACATGTTCTACCCATGGCAAGGAAAAAATCATATGCATATGCATATGCATTAAAAAAAAAAAAAACTAGAATCTATAGACCAGAATGTATTGTAAACTTTTCACTCATTGAAGTTGCTACCTTTTGTGCATATAAGAGATAAACACTGACCAACTCGACACAAACCCGAGGGTATTGCATGGCTCTGTAGAATGCTGTAGTAGCCGCTTTGGTTCAGGGTGTAGGGTAGTGAGAACTCTCTAACCTTGAATCCAGCAAACCAGCCCCAGACCATCATACTCCTCCTCCATGTTTGACATTTGATGTCACACGCTGTGGAATCATCCTTTGAATACTTTACAGTGTACAAAGTTTATGCGTGAGGAACCAAAGATTTCAAATTTTCCTGTTTGATTGAGTTTGATTCCTGGTCCCACTAAGTACTATGGCCAAACTATTAATCCCAATTGCTCCCCAGCCACTGTATACAAGACTGCCCACCACTCCAGGCATGTGTGCTCACTTCCCTAGTGTCTGTATGTGTGTTTAACTGCACAAATAGGTTAAATGTGAAGGACAAATTTTTCTGTGTTAAAAGTACAGTGGGCAAAATAGATCCCTTTTATGTTTTTATGGGAGTGTTATCACACTGCTAGCAAAAAAAATGTCTGCATGTCTCTCTGCCTTTCACTTATCACCAGCCCAATCCATCCAGAATAAATCCAACAAGGGATTTATTACATACCTCACCCACAACAGCACAAAAAATGTTGAAACTTGCATTTAAAAAATGCTCAGCACTTGAACTCACCTCTGCCAATATTTGCAGCATTTTTAGTTGAAAGGAAAAAA
>JAFMOD010001841.1:52108-95111 GCA_019802435.1 Corydoras maculifer
CTGAATAATTTTGCACATCGCACTTTTCAGTTTTTTATTTGTAAAAAAATTGTTGATTCATGTATAACTTTCATTCCACTTCACAATTGTATACCACTTTGTGTTGGTCTTTCACATTAAATTCCAGTGAAATATATTTATGTTTGTGGTTGTAATGTGACAAAATATGGAAAAGTTCAAGGGGTATGAATACTTTTGCAACCCACTGTATACATATATACTGTAGGTGGCACAGTGGCTTAGTGGTTAGCATGTTCACCTCTCAGCTAGGGATTTCCGGTTCGAATCTCAATCTGGATGGAGTTTCCATGTTCTCCTTGTGTCTGCGTGGGTTTCCTCCGGGTTCTCTGGTTTCCTCCCACAGTCCAAAAACATTGATCATTTGAGTCCTCCAAATTACCCCAAAAATAGTGTGTTTGTGTGCGTGTCTGTGTGATTGGGTGTGCCCAGCGATAAATTGGCACCCTGTCCTGGGTGTATCTGCCCAGCGCACAAAACGTTCTCCCTTGCCGCTGTTGTAAAGTTAGTAAATTAAATTCACACTTTTTTTTTCACAATTTAGAAGCACTACTTTTATGAATTTCTTCAATTGCTAAAATTAAACGTATAATTTGAAACAATGTATTATATATTATAGCTACTGTAAAAAGTCAGTATATTTATGTACAGTGCAAATTATCTAACCATGCAAAAGTAAACTATGGTATTGCACAAGGGTCAATACTGGGACCATTTCTATTTGCCCTATATTTGCCTATATAATACTATTTGGATAAATTATTAGTAAACACTGAATTAGTTTTTCTTGATATGCAGGTGATACACATTAGATTATTTCAGCTAAACATAATTTTTTGCATGAAAAGCTGCATCAAAAATAAATGGATGTCAAAAAATGCTGTTTAATTTTCTGATATTAATAAAGTGATTAATTAGTCTATTTATCCATTTACACATCTTGTGATAACAGCGAAGTTACAGCTCGATCCAAAGACAAAAAAAAAAAAATGTCTTAAAAAGAAAACATTTTTAAAAATGTATTAAAAATTGATGACTCTTGGATCAGACCCATTTTAACTATATTTTCTTTTTCACCTTTATAACATTTTAAAGTTATGAAATATAATCTCCCTTTAAGCAGCAAAGAAACTAATTCATGCCTTATTATCTCACAGTATTACTGTATATCACTTATGACATGATGTTACATAAACTCCAACTTGTTTAAAATAAAAAACAATAACAGAATTTTTACTGAAACCTGACAGTTCAAATATGTTGGCCCAGTTTGGCCCAGAACTCTTTTATGGGTTACCAAAAACACAGGTCTGTACCTTTCCAGAGAAGATGCCACATACGCCAATGATTACTAGGATATTAAAGACTGCTGAGCCCACAATGGTCCCAACTCCAACATCTCCCTTAGTGATAAACACACCTGAAATAATAGAAATCAACCACACAGTTATTTTTTCAGAAATGAGAATAATCTCTAATGTGACCAAATAATATTAAAAAAAATCCTAAAATAGTAACCAATCATTGAGGTAAAGAGCTCTGGAGCAGAGCTTCCTGCTGCCATGAAAGTTGCTCCTGCAACATCCTCACTCAAATGAAGACTCTACAAACACAATTGTTCAGGGTGAGAAAAAGTTCTACTCAAAGTACATTCAAAATAATATATAAGGAGATATTATAGAGAAAAAATGTCAACTCTGACTGTACAGATCTTTTCCAAAGATGGCACAAAGTAGACATCACAAACAATTGCAAGGGCATAGAACATGTAGACTGCCTGTAACGCACACACACACACAAATACATTTATTTATCTTCTCTTATCTCATCTCATATCTCGATCTCTAATTTGTAAATCGCTTTGGATTAAAAAAAATGACAATGTAATCTCATTATCTTAACCTTCTGCTATAGTCACAGAAGAGTTTTTCATGCCCATCCAGGTGTAAACGTTTTGGGCACTGGGCAGATACATCCAGAACAGGACAGGATGCCATTCCATAGCTGGGATTGCATAGACTCGATTGCATAGGCGATTTAGAGCAGCCAATTTACTTAAAGGGCTTATGACAAGTGGTATAAAAGATTTAAAAACTATGAAGGCTGAAAAGGACTTGTATTGAATGCCAGACAGAAGAACAGAACTGAATAGAGCAGACTATAGAGCAGATTAAAATGATAATGAATGCAAATGGCAATGTGCTGTCAAATAAGGAGGATGTACTAAAAAAAAAAAGAGTTGATGAAGGAAAGATAATGAAAGACCAAGAAAGTATTGACATTTGAACATAATATTCACAAAAGACACTGGTTAAAATGTAAAAAAATTGACATAGTATGACACAGGTAGGGCGGCACGGTGGCATAGTGGTTATCACGTTCGCCTCTCAGCACTAGGGATTCCCGGTTCGAATCCCCATCTGGGTGGAGTTTCCATGTTCTCCCCGTGTCCGCGTGGGTTTCCTCCGGGTTCTCCGGTTTCCTCCCACAGTCCAAAAACATGGATCAAGTTAATTGAGTTCTCCAAAATTGCCCTATATAGAGTGTGTTTGAGTGAGTGAGTGTGTGCCCAGCGATGGATTGGGGCCCTGTCCTGGGTCTATCTGCCCAGCGCCCGAGACGTTCTCCCCTGGATGGTCATGGGGAACCCCACCGCAACCCTAATAGAGGATAAAGCGGGAGATAATGAATGAATGAATGACACAGGTATTTATACTCACACATAGTATGTGCAGCAACAATGCCCCATTCCTCCTCTGAGTTTTAGTAAAGACATCTTCAGGAAATTCATTGATCGCTGGTGGTGGTGGTGTACAAATAAAATGTATGTGTGTGTATGTGTGTGTGTGAACAAACACAGCCCATTAAGAGATTTTCCAAGTGAATAGCTTAGAATAATGCTATACATGAAAATACATAACTTCATTTTTCATCATTAAAGGTCATCTTTATTGCCTGCACCTGCACTTTGATTAAGTAATGGTGTCTCACATATAATAATTGTATCATTTTTATTTACCCTATATATTAACCTAGTAGTCTAGTCTGTAATCCCAAAATACCACTACAGAACACAGGATTTTTACACTGTAGTGTCATTAACAGGGTGGTGGTATTTTTTTGGTTGAGCTTGGCCAAGTGGATTGAGGTGTGGGAACGGGACTGCCTGTAATACAGGAGCTCCACAGGGTTCTTGGTGCTGTTCACCCTGAACACTGTAGATTTAAAGTACTGCTCACTAAACTGTTACTTACAAAAAGATTTTGATGACTGAAACTGTTGACCTCATCACAGACGAGGACGATGGGAAATACAGATTCTGAACTTTGTGGACTGTCTAACACGATTCCACTAAAATCCAACTAATAGTAAACATCAGGAAAAAAATATACATAAGTGTGCATTTAAACTCCTTTTACATTTACTTTTTCACATTTAGCAGACGCTTTTATCCAAAGCAACTTAGAAGGTGAACACATCGTTAATCACAACATCCCTGGATCAATGCGGGTTAAGGGCCTTGGTCAAGGACCCACACTGGTAACTTCAGTGGACCTGGGATACTCCAAACAAGACCGGTAAAAAAGAACACTAATGCACTAAATAAAAAGGATAGCGCAGACTGCTTAAGAAACTGATGTCATTTGATGTGCAGAGACCACTTCTTAGGGCATTTTTCAATACTGTGGTAGCATCAGCCATATTTATTGAGTGGTCTGATACGGCAGCAGCATCATTAAAAAGTAGAGCTCTGTACTGCATGAATCCTTAGATACAGTGTAACTGGTGGAAGGAAGGATGAGTTAGCAACTCTCATCGAGAATATATCCTACCCTATACATGATAATTTAACAAATTTTCAGTTCCATCAGCTGTAAATAACTTGTACTACACATATTCAACTTAAGTATGTGCAATAATTTGTTGCTGTGCAATACTGTGTCTTTGCATAATTATAATTTATACAATATTTTATTCAGGGCGGCACGGTGGCTTAGTGGTTAACCTCTCAGTGCTAGGGATTCCCAGTTCAAATCCCAATCTGGATGGAGTTTCCATGTTCTTCCTGTGTCCGTGTGGGTTTCCTCCGGGTTCTCCGGTTTTCTCCCACAGTCCAAAAACATGGATAAAGGTCAATTGAATTCTCCAAATGACCCCATGTAGAGTGTGATTGTGTGTGTGCCCGTGTAAGTGAGTGTGTGCCCAGTGATAAATTGGCACCCTGTCCTGAGTGTATCTGTCCAGCGCCCAAAACGTTCTCCCCTGGATGGGCATGGGGAACCCCACCGTGACCCTAGTAGAGGATAAAGCAGAAGATAATGGATGGATGGATAATATTTTATTCTTAACTCCTCTAATTTTCTTCACTGCTTTATCCTATTTCTGGGCCCACACTTACTTACACAGACATACACAAACTATAAAGGGGCAATTAAGAGCTGCCAATTCACTTTACTTTGGGAACTGTGGGAGGAAACTGGATGACCCAGAGAAAATCCATGTTGACACCGGAAGAACTTAGAAACTACACCTGGATTGAGATTTAAACATGGATTCCCAGCACTTAGAGGTAGATGTGCTAACCACTACACCACGTGCCACCCCTTAACTCATTTTATTATATTTTTGTTGCTTTTTTATTATTTGATATATTAAATATTGAAAAAGCAATTTAACTCAAGCAATTTAAAAGGTTTTAAACAGTGCAAATACTGATATCTTGTTTTTTTGTACAATTGAGTGTCCTACTTGTCCAAGTCACTTAGCCTTTGCTGCATCAGGGTTGCTGTATCATGACTGACCCTGTGATATGTTTCTAATCTCCAAAAAGTTGGTTTAAGTAAAAAATTATTTGCTATGTGATACATCTGTGTATACTGAAAATATAAACTTAAATTGGACAGAAAATGGTGAGGGAAAAAGTGGATATAGCACAGAGACACTAATAAAATCTTTAAGTGACTTTTTTGACTGAGACTGAGAAAAGCCGAAACTGTCACTGCATTATTTCATTATGTGAAATAGTTGCAGACATATTTGTCAAAGGTCTTTTTGGGAAGGCTTACTTTTTCTGTTCAAAGGATTCAGACAATACAAGAAAGTTACCAACATGTTTCGCTCGTAACAATGACATAGCTAGTGGATGCCTTACAGACATGACTAAAGTCTTGTCTGAGAGGCATTGGAATCAGTGGCAGTACAGGTCTAATGCAAAACTACGGATGTTGCAAGCAACTACATTCAAGACAAAGAATAGTAATACAGCTCATAAAAGTATATTTGACACCATCAGCAACAATTCATAAAAAATGGTTGTTCCACAACAAAAACCTGTACTGAACCTGAAAGTCTGATAAAAGTTTAGAGAGGGCAAAGAAACCAAGTCAGACACATTGCTTTAGGTGAATGATTAAAGAGCCGATCTGAACAACAAAGGTTGAATGACGTGTTTCTTTTAAGCTCCAAACTTTGAATAAATAAAACAGAGCTTCCTCTGTTCAGAAATGAAAGATTCTGCTGCTAAGCAACACCAAGTCTCAAAGAGGGTTCAGCTGGGAGGAGGATCAGCCTCTAAATGATGAGAGAATAAGAGATGGAGCCTGATATGTATACAGTAGTGCAACTAGAGCAAGCATGAAAGAGTGTTTGTTTCATGTTCACTTTTAAGAAATGACCAGGTTATTTTGGCTTTTTTCTTCACAGCCTAAATGTTTAGCATAGTTAAACTGCTAGACCTCACCTGCGCGAGGAAGACTGGATGTCTGGTTCACCTCTTCACTCTGCTGAGACAATTTACGTTTTGACCAAATGGAATCAAAGTCGGTCTGTGAGTGGTCTGAAAAAAATAATAAGTGCATTACACATTCAAAACTCTTACTACAACATTTATTAAGTTTAATATATTAGCATATTAAAGGTTCAATTTATAAATAAATATAAATTAATATAAGTTAATTCACTGAAGTCATTACATTTTGTAACAATTATGGTTTAAGTTTAGTCTTTCAAAGCAAACAAATCTATAAATGAAACAGAAATTTTATATTAAAGTTATTAAGCAAAAGAGGGCATGAATGATTCTGAATAAATCACAGGAAAGGTGTTATTAGACACGACCCGTAGCAATGATGTTACCTCATGTGCCTTATTGCTTTTATAAAATGGTTAAAAACAGTACAATAAATAAACAAGGTTTGATTCATAAATTCATTAATTAAAAGCAAAATCGTTAATAAACTGGCCTTCCGCAACGTTAAAGAAACTGGAAACCTGTTAGCGATCAAATACAAAACAGAAAAATAATGTATGGTTATCACGCATTGATACGGATGTAAAATGGTCAGAGGTGTGCATTATTGTCAACAAATGGCTCAGTCAATCAGATTTGAGGACCAAAACTACTTTTTTATTAATATGAAAAAAAGGTCACACACTAATATTTCGTTGGAACGCCTTTAGCTTTGATTATGGCATGCATTGGTGGCATTATTTTGATATGCTTTTGCTTTTGTCACAAGATTTACTGCCACCCAGTTTTGCATTAATTTTTTACCAAGATCTTGAATTAATGATGGCAGAGTCTGCTGCGCAAAGAGACTGCTGCGCAAAGCCTTCTCTATCACATCCCAAACATTCTCAACGGGGTTGAGGTCTGGACTTTAATCAATTTAATTTAATTGCAGCAACCCCAGATAATGGCACTCCCTTCACAGGCTTGTACAGTAGGCACTAGGCATGATGGGTGCATCACAGTGGAGTTTTTAGGGTTTTGAAACATCAGGTGCTTGATGTTTCAAATCCCAAATAACCCATATATCCCATATAGCCCCTCTGTCCTCTTCAAAAAGTGCCTTTTCATGACATTTCAAAATGTTGTTACATTAATTTTGTTTGACCATTCATTAGTAATATTGGATAAAAATAAATTACATATGAAATATCCCAGAATATGATAAATTATAAAATTCATTCATTCATTATTTTACGCTTAATCCAAAAAAAGGGTCACAGCGAGGTTTTCCTTGCCCATCCAGGCAGAAAGTTTCGTGCACTTGACAGACCCATGACAGGGTGCCAATTTATGGGAACTCTCACTAATTCACACAGACATAAACACAAACTATATATGGGCAATTAAAAGCATCCAATTCACCTTGTATCCATGTTTTTGGCATGCAGGAGGAAACTGAAGAACCTGGAGGAAACACACATGGACAGAGCATTAAAACTCCATCCAGATCGGGATTTGAACTTTCCCAGTGCTGAGAAGTGGACGTGCTAACCGCTAAGCTACAATGCACCCATTACAAGATTTTCCTTTTTTTTTATTGTGTCTACTGGAATAGTTACTGTGAAAAAGACGCATGATAAAGAGTTGTTTTTTAAATTGGATGAGAGCTGGAGTGGGCATCAGCATTGTTTGTTTTCTTGTGTGTGTATTAAGCTAGGTTTTTGTTTTTGTATAAATAAAAGCCCATCTAACTCTTGCCTGTCTCCTGCCCTGATGCCATCACATCAAAAAATTTGTTATAAGTGGTGTCAAAACCCTGCGAGTAAGGATAAGTGTGCAGCCATGGAATCATTAACTTATCCAAACCCTTACAAACATACAACAGAAATAAACCCAGGCCCAGCTCACTCTGAGAGCTGACCATGAGCAAAGGTTAAAGTCTATGCTCTAAGCACAGGTAAAAGGTGCTGTGAGGTGTGATCAAAGCTAAAGTTACTCCAACCCTATCATTAGGTCCATTTGACATCCCAATGCTATTGACTGATGGGTTCAGATGATATGCAGAAGCATATCAGCCACTGTTTGAGAAATCAATTTAGCAGACAAAGTAAATGTGTGCTGTGGTTAGTACCTGTCTCATCCATTCACTGAGTCTAGGTACAATTAGCTAGCTACACAGTGAATTAGCTACACCCTAACAACACCTGATCCTCTGAACCTTTATAATCCTCTGATGATTATGTGCAGCCTGAAGCACATCATGCAGTGGAGGAAGAATGATAGGGACATACCATTAGCAACAATTACACTAGTCAAAAGCGGCATATTAATGTTTTTAAAATAATTTTAATACAGTCTGAAAAAAAAGCCTGTTCCTGTGCATGAGAAATGCAGTTTCTGCTTCTTATTTTGTTCATTCTCACAATGTTACACCATGATCATGGTCTTTTTTGGGTGTCTTGATTCTGAGAAAAATTCTGAATTGCGTATTCAAAAACAAAGCAGGGCGCTAGCACATCACATTCAGATTTAGGAATAGGATAATGATAGAGATGATCTGTCATGAACTAATAAGCAGAAGAGCCACTGATTCAGGTTCGATGAATCCAGTACTAAAATCCATGCAGCAGTGTAAGTATGTAACACTCAGGCGACACAGACATAAAGCTGTGAAGCACTCAAAGGATCCAAACAGCTCTCCCAGTTCGGACAGGGCACCAATTTATGGAAACCCGCTCACTCACACAGACACAAGTAGTAAACAGTTCGGTTACTTTAAGTGCTTTAATAATTGGAGATTCTCAAATTCGACAAAGAGATAACCCCATGGAAACTCCAGCAACCATAGTTCAGTGCATCCCGGGGCAAAAGCACTGGACATAATTTCAAGAATTGTTTTTCATGTTGACACTATTAATGTTTAACTTAACATTAGTATAGTTTTACCAAACTACAGAAACTACCCAAAATAAGATTAAAGCCTGTGACATATTGCAGTGAATAAAGAACATAGAGAGATCCTTGTAGCTCCATGGCTACAATCTATATGGAAAACTAAGCTGTTACTATGATTTAAAAACTAGTAATAATATACTTCTTAAAGCACAATAAAAAAGGTGCACTGTCACTGTCACACTTGCAACTGCTGCATCATTTTTAAAACATCTACCTAAACCAAATACATTAACAAATCATAAGGGCCAGAGGAAATTAGGAGTACAGCAGAGAACCTTGAATATGTTTGTATGATTTTAAACATGGTAGCCCTGAGTAAACTAAAATAACAAATTTCTTGTGATATGGTACAACATATCAAAAATGCTCTTTAAGGCAAACTACTAGGACCATAGAGTATGAATAGAGACAAATTAAATTTAAAGTATTTAAGCGTAGTACGACTGACTATAAACCTAAAGCCACTGCAGCCAAAATCAATTGCTATTCTGACATAATAACAAACACAGATTTCTGTAAATCACCATTGCTAATCTTATTTGTTTTTTTTTCATGATGATAAAAATAAAAACATAAGACTAGTCATTGAAAACATACATACTTAAAACTCATATCATGCATCAGTGAAATGCCCTTATAAAATTGGCAGTTCCGATCCTAAAAGCTGAGCCATTTGTCTAGCTGTGATATTACTGACAATAATGCACATAATTAACACATTATTTTAAATCATGTACCAAAAATTTAAATACAGATTATAATAAACAGCAAGACATTTTTGGATGAGCACTAAACTCATTAATGGTAATCCCATTACAAGCAATCAACGTTCACTTCAACATTCAGACCAGATTACATCGAAGAAGACCAGTTTAATAAAAATTTTGTTTTAAAATATATTTTAAAAAATTGCTTTAAATCACAGAAAAGTTGTTTAACGGTGGTCGGCTATGCATCGTGCCTAACAACACCTAATTCGCATGATTTAATCACAATAATGCACACCTTCGTGTACCTTATTGCTTTAATGAATCATGAATGTTCTGACTGTACAAAAGTAAACTTAGTGTTTCACAAAGGTCAGTACTGGGGCTCTATACAGTACAGACTTTCAGTGGAATCAAATATTTGCAAAAGAAAAAAAATTTGTATCCACTGTGATGATGACACACAGTTGTACATGTCAGCTAAACCTTATACCAGTGACTTCATAACTAAGCTTAAAGGCTGCATCAAAAAGATCAAAGAAAATATGTCAAATATTTTCCATTTGTTAAATTCTAATAACACAGAGATTAAGTTCACTAAAACTGTATTATCAGGGAAGCATGGTGGCATAGTGCTAAGCACATCTGGGGATCCAAGTTCAAATTGCGATCTGGGTGGAGTTTTCATATTTTCTTCCGTTTTCTCCCACAGTCCAAAAACAAGGATTCAAGGTGAATAGACTTCTCCAAATTGTCCCCTATATGCCTATATATGCCAGTGCCCAAAATATTCTCCCATGGATAGGCATGGGGAAACAAAAATCAGTAAACTGTGTTGAGTTGATGATCTATGGCAAACAGTACACCTTTCACCCAGCTCAGGGGATCCCTCTAAACTGAGTACTCTAGAGTCTCTGCCCTTTTTAGTCACTCTGTTCTAATCAGGGTGGTTAGAGTTTTTTCACCTGAACAGTGTTATGTTATGTCTACTATTTCATTACAGTCTTAACTTATCCAAATACTATTCTGTTTACTTTCAAGACAATACAATCTGCTCCTCTCTAACCCTGCCATGATGCTATAGTGACAACATTGGAGCACTTTAACGACCACCTCAGTTCAAAGGGATTTTGGATGCTACAGTTATCACCTTTAAGCATTAGATAAATTATTAAGTTATGTACATATAAAATGTAAACATTATTTTACGTATGTTAGATATATTTTAAATATATTTGAAGGGTGTTACACCATACTTTCTGATATTCATAATGTAGTCTGATGGGGGGGGGGGTCGCAGAGTGTATGGGTTTCTGGCATACCAACAGCATCGCTCGTGTAGACGTTACATGCCACAGCTATGCAGGACTCAAACACCACAATACGATGCTCTGATAATGCATTAACATTGTGTAGTTTGAAAAATTGTGGCACCTGTTAGGTGGAGGAAACAGCTGAGGACGAGGAGTCCAGCGCAGACACCCAGCCGCCAGAGAAGTCTACTCATCCACACCGCCTTCATCCCTCTACTCGCAACCTACACGCCTTAAAACATGGCGGGAAGACAAAAACGCCTGCAATTTTAAATTCAGCCTACATATACAACCGTTTCGTTCTCTTGAACATGGCCAGAGCAGCCACTTTTCTCGTCTCAGTGACACATCGCGCGCTTCAGCATCAATGAAGAAGCCGCTTCTGTATCGCTATATCAGAACACAAACAGTACAAGGCTGACTAGATGTCTGAAAGCATCCAAAATATCTTCGTTCCTAAATTAAAAATACTGTCTCTGCATTGTAAAGCATCGACGGTTCTCTTGTGAGGGTGCTAGCTTCGTCGCTGAGGGTGTTTCCTCAGCGCAGAGGTCCAATAGTGCGCCCTCATGGAGAAGCAGCGAGCAGCTCAAACATTTTATTTCTAAAGCGACCGTCAGTAAAAGATGAGCCGCCAACTCAAATACCCTCTCCATGTATCAGTAATGTTACGTCATATTAAATATTCATATAAAAACGTTTGGCGCTCTTTTTCACGCAGACACGGGGAGAACTTGGAAACTCCACCCAGATTGGGATTCGAACTGGGAATCCCTAGCGTATAGCGACGAACGCGCTAACCACTAAGCCACCGTGCCGCCCAGATTTGATATGCTTATTGTAAACAATTAGTGCACACATAATGAATCTAATTGCAACTCACAAGAAAAAAAAATTCTTATCTCTTTCATTAATTCATTATCTTCCGCTGAACCCTCTACTAGACATACCCAGGACATGTTGCCAAGGTACACACACAAAAACCAACCATTCTGACCACTGTTTCAAAGCAAGGACAGTTAGCGTTTAATATTGAACAATGGCTTAAAACCACGATTTCTTAATTCTGTTTCATTCGTTCTTCTTCATACATTTTTCATTGCCTTTCCCTTAATCCTCTACTCTACTGTGGTTGGGGGGAGGGGTTTTCCACATGCCCACCCAGAGGAGAACTTTTCAGGAGATACACCCAAAACAGTGCGCCAATCTATCACTGGGCAGACTTATTCACAGATACTTACACACACACTATATGGGAAAGATTTAGAGCATTTACATTACCTTGACTAAGACTGTGGGAGCAAAGCAGAGAACCCAGAGAAAACCCACTAGGAGAAGAAGAGAACCGAAACTCCACCTAGATTGGGATTCAAACCTTGATCCCCAGGGCTAAGAAGCAAATGTGCTAACTACTAAGCCACAGTCCCACCCCTCATCTCATTATCTTCTATTTAATTGAGGAATCATCATTTTTATAATTTGTTCCAAAGCAGGGACAGTTAGTGTTTAATGTTCGAAAATGGTTTTACCTTTTTAAATATTCTTAATGCCCATTTTTCCCTCTTTCTTGGTTACAATAGTTACTAATATGTGTTAAATTTTGGAGTTATTTAAAAGTCTCATTCAAGTTTTTTCTTGCCACTGTCCTTTCAGCTTGCTCTTTGGGGGTTCAGGTTAGCCTTTTCTAATTTTTTGAATGTGCTAGAACTAAATTAAAAAGGAAATCTGAAGCAGGATGACCCCCAACTTGCATATTTAATGACTCCTCTAGAACCATGCCCTAGACTTTGATTATGAGTTACTAGAATTAACTTTGTAAACAGTGAAACGATTAAGCTTTTATCAAAAATGTTCAAAAATCACACCTTTGCAAAAGTCACACCTCTGCAAAGCAAAAAGTTTTCAAAGTTCAAAAATGGCCAAAATAAAGCAATGCTACACCAGGACTTGTTAATTTTGGACTAAATGTCATGTGCATTACCAACAGGATATTTTGCTATGAAATACAAAGCATTATTGTAAAGGTGACACTTCTACTGTGCATTGTAAAGGGTTTTGCATATCAACAGAATGCAAAATATTTCACTGAATTTCACATGAAGGAATGCCAGTCATAGTGACACACCAGAATATCACACAGTTGCACATGATTACTTACATCAAATCCAGTCAGAAGGATTATTACTTGTGTACACTATTAAAGTGTCTGCTTGCTTACATTTCTTCGACAAAAATTCAAATCTGGCCAAAGTTTTCTTTATTAATACCTCTGAAATACAGATTTCACCATATTTGGCACATCAACCACTTAACAGTTATAAAAACAAGTCTTAAGTCAATACAGTAATAATAAGAACAGCATTCAAACCACTTACCATCATGACAATACCACCTGTTTGGTTAAGACAATAATTACAGTGTGGTGGACTAAATATTTAAATGAATACACTGAACAATGAACATTCACATTCCATTAAATATTGTCTAGTATATATTCACATAAATTCCTTCAAAAAAAATCACAGAAAATAATCAAAATATAATCTTGCTGGTTCCCAAGATGCAAAAACGGCTGGTAGTTATTTATCAGTAGCTGGTAAAGTGTCCATTGCTTTAGTGCTGGATAAGATTAAACAGTGCTTCGAATTAAAAAATCGTGCTTACTTCTGAAATACAACAAATGTTCACAACTATACCTCTTGCTTCACATTTGCATGCATAGCTTTGCACAGCTACATTGCAGTCAGGGTGCATTATATTAATATGGAGCCCCTAAAATCCCATAACATTTACATTTTTTAGGTAAACGCTATTGGCACCCTGTGTGAAAAGATTTTTACTACTTTCTGTCTACTAACCTAAAACTATTTGTTCTCAAAAATTCACCACTTCATATACAGTCAATGGCCACTTTTTTAGATACTCATTATCCATTTTATTAGCTCCACTTGCCATATAGATGCACTTTACATCAACAAGGTGGCACAATAGGGTCAGTGATCAAAGAGTATACAGTGACTAGACAGCGTTTAAAAATCACAGCAGTACTGCTGTGTGTAATGCCTTTGTACCACTTCAACATCCATTAATATTCCACCACCGCATTATTGTCACTGCACTGCTGTGAATCATCACCTAGTCGTACCTATTCTGTGGAGGTCCTGACAAAATAAAGACTTACAAAATATAAGAGGAAACAGACCAAGGACTTTCTGTAACTATGGACTTAATAAATAATTAAGATGGCAAATCAAGCTGATGAAATAAACAATGATTGGAGAAATCAGAAATAGTACCTAATAAGTGGTTAAGTGTATAGCAAGCTATTAACTAATGCTCTCAAAAGTAGGGTCAATAGAACTCAGTTTAACGAAACTCACCAGTAAAACCCATAACTAATATGATATTTTAAGAAAAGGAATCTACCCAGCAAACTTAAACCTGCTTATCTGATGTGCACACATAAAAAAACATTAAATCTTTTTATATAAATAAAGTTTTTTTTCTGATCAAACCTCAAAATCTAAACTAAGCTTAATTGAATTGGCAACATTACTTCAAATATACAACTTGAAGCAATATTTAGTCGCTTATGAATTGCAATCTTACCAGAAGAGAGCTAAATCCTACATACTGCTCCTTTAAAATGGGTTAAAACATATTAAGCCACACTAAGCTGTCAATTTTTGTTAAGACTCAATAAATCACACTAGCAATAAGCACCTGGACTTCTTATATTATACTTAACTTGTGCACACCAGATGAAATAAAATCACCATAAAGGATTTTTGAGGCTCCACACAATAATTTCCAAATAAACGAATACTGAAGATGAAATCAGAGGCTTCATTTTGCTGGTTCCAGGGAGCCGGTGATTGTAAAGTTAATTCCATCCCCAGGTAGAGTGGAGGGAATAAGTGGACAGAGCCAGCTGACGTACCAGTGCTCACCCAAGCACTCACGGACGTTGCTGAGCACTCCGAGACTGTAAGGTCGCCGGGCAGAGTACCACTCTCTTGTCGTCTGCCCTCTTAACATCAGCCCCACGTGGAAAAAGAGGAAAGCTGAGACCAGCAGAAAGCCCACCACACAGGTGTCAGCAATGAATGCAAACGCAAAAGCCTGTGCCGTCACCTGACCTGTAAACCACACCAAAGTGTTATGAGAAGATAATTAAATAACAGCAGTGTCTTAATGAATGTTGGTACAACACATAGATTGAAAGTAAAAAACACAATACGGCCTAAAAATGTGGACACCATATTAGCAGACTTATATGAGCTTGTAGGACATCATATTCCAAAGCCATGAACATTAGGCTTAACATGTATTCCCCCCACATTTACATCTACAACATTCTACTGTGAAATCATTGAACAACAACCTATTTAAAGCATTATACAACATGCATCTGGAACTACAACTCAATTACCTAATTTAATTAAAAAGGATTAGGTTGGGGCTTTGTTTAGCACTGTGTTTAACCACTAGGAAATAGTCTTTAACTTCATTTTAACTAAATTTAACCATCAACTGCTTCTAATTTAAAAGCAATCAACATAGGAATCAAATATGAAGGTCCTAACAACAAATAGCAAATAAAGTCAAACATTAAATAAATTGATTAAATAACTTTCTGGAAAAGTTATAGTCTTGTTAATGAACATAGCAAGCTTGCAGATTATCAAATATCAACTGTCCAAGAAAAAGAAAAACATTCAGAGCTTCCAGGCATATATTAGTATGTGGTTTGCTATAAATGTGTGAATATATCCTTATGCTAAGAAAGTAAATGTTTTTTAAAAATTTTTGGCCAATGATTTGTTTTTATGACCATTGTTTTGCACATGACTATATTTGTTTTATATAATAGTTTTAAACTTAATTACCAGCACTGACTACAAAAACAGTTCACCGTCTGCCCGAATGGGCCTAGATTTGAACCCCAACAAAATAAAAAGGCTTACAAAATGTTGAGATTTCAAAGTGTATAAAATACAAATTGAATTAAATCAGTAATTTTAAAAATGCAAATTGCATTTATAAGGCAAGTACAATATAGCATTATATTAGAAAATGAGAACTATTTCTCCCAGTTTACTCCCAGTTTTTATTGCTTCTGAGAATATTTTTGCCACAGTATCACATATCACTAATTTTCTATAAACAATTTTTTTTAGAAGTAAACAAAATCACAAATGACATTCATATAAAAATTTCAAGAATGTGCAAGGACATCGGGATAAATGTCTACACGTGCCATTCAGCACTTGGTGGTGGGGATTTGGTGAGACAGTTTTTGGAATGCAGATAATATGGCATCAAATGTGTAATGGTAATGCATAAAGCACTGAACAAATTTTCAAAATAAAAATTGTGATGGCACGGTGGCTTAGTGGTCAGCACATTTGCCTCTCAGCACTGGGGACCAAGGTAAATTGAATGCTCTAAATTGCTCTAAATTAATAAATTAATGGAATAATGGCCATTTTCTATGTATATTCTCCTGTTTTCTTCTACCAATTAGCAAACTTTTTGTTTGTCCCTTAAATGTACTATAGTTTCAAACAACCCTTTTTCATACAGATACTATAGAAAAGTAAGTTTCATTTTCAGCAGTGATGTTTTACATGTCACATATGAATGATTATCAGTTACCACGGAAACGTCAATTTCAAGCAATATTTATTTTTCTTTTAGATTACACACATACCGGTAACCAGCATAATCCAGGGAACGAGGAGCAACATAACACTGTGCAAGGTGACCCCTTCCTTCAAGATGACGATGAAGACCTCAGCATTCATCACTACAGCGTACATCAGACCAGCCCACATGAAGAGCAGGCAGCTCAGGAAGTACCTGTAATTGCGGAACCCAACACACTGGCCAAAAAAGACACAGTGGTGGTCACGGCGCAGCACACACACGTTGCAGTCATAGCAATGTGAGCACCGTGGAGGTGTGTGTGTCTCGCAGGTGTAACAGTACCTGCCAAGTGAAGATGAACCATTAAAAATAACTTGCGTTATGCTGTATGTAACATGAGTCTACAATCTCTCAGACAGAGCCCAATCACCAGGGCTTTGCAGATTAGATTGAAGGCTGAGTAAACCATAGAAAAGTGGACAGCAATACATTGCAAATGAAATTACATCCATTACCTCCAGCCCTGCCCCACACTCTCACCACTGAGGAAGATTCCCCGGATACTCGGGCTGGTTTTAAGAAACAGGGAGGCATTCCAGGTTATGCTCCCTATCATGAAGTACTGGGCAAACAGGTGCATGGCTTTCCAGTGGAACGTCCAATCTGACTGCTTCTGCGCGGGCTCAAGTGGGGCTTCCATCAGTACAAGGTAGCTGACTTCAGCCGTGATGGAAAAGACCAGAGCCGTGTTAAGAATGATGGGCAGATGTCGGCAGCCCTTTTCTAGCCCACACCACACCTTCCTCCCTAAACTCACCATACTCTCGGATCGCACGACCCCAAACAACCACGTCCAGTTAACCTGGAGTCAAACTGCTCTGCATTTGTGACCCCTTAAAAGCTATAGATATCTTATAATGTATATTCTAATGTGCGGTTTAAGGTGGTTTATGAAGTGAAGCTGGAGCTACACTATTCGGCTAATGCGATATCCTAGTCTAGGTTTAATTCTTATTATTGCTTAAAAAACGATGAATCGTTTTGTTAGTGGCTTCGAAGTAATGATAAATACCTAAACCCCATGACGAGTCATTTATTTATTGGCATTTTTAGTCTATAGTAATGGATTAAAAAGCTACCCAAAAGCTACTTTGCTAACCGATACAGGCACGTCTGGTTCTTGTGTTTCACTATAAGCAGTCCTCTACAAAACAAGTATTGGGTAAATGGTTCCTAATAAGGCTATGGAATCCCGTTTCCGCGACTCAGAATTCTGACTTTATATCATATCAAAACATGCGCGTAACAGGTTCATATGTGCGTGTGTTTAGCAATTACGTCAGTGTTCAACAGTGTTCTATATATATATATATATATATATATATATATATATATATATATATATATATATATATATATATATATATATATATATATATATATATATACACACACACACACACACACACACACACACACACACACTTTATGTAAGTCAACGGGATTTTGCACACAAAAATAATTATGATACAATTGAATATCTTAATATAGAAATAAAACTAAATACTTTTTTTTCATTGTTACATTTACAAATTCTCATAACTTTTGAAAAATACTTTATATTAAGGCGGCTCTTTGGTGTTGTAGTATTTGTCCGCCTCAAGTTCACAGAGCATAATCCTCTATATGCTTTAATCTTTAGTTCCTGTGCAGGCTGCATGCTCAATCCAACCGCTCCTGATTTAATCTGTAAACAACATGAAGAAAAATGGGGAAATATATCCAAAGTCTCACACGACAAGGTAAGATAACTAGAACCCTCCGCCTGCTAAAGAAGTGGTTGTCTGTACGTCATTTCATCTTGTAAAACAACTTCAATCTATCTGTTGGATTAGGGGGAAAAAAAACCCTACTAGATTATTTTTCGTGTGGACGATGGGTGGCGACATAACACAGTGTAGTGTAGTAGAAATGTGCTGTAATCGACGTGCACGCTCCACTACATAGTGCTCAAGTACAGTGCGCATTCAACAATGTGCGACTCATGATGTTACAAATATTTTTAATTACATTGAATAGAACAATAAAATATGACAAGAATGTGAATACCATACATGTACATTGATAAATAACCTGGTCTAGTATTCATCTGTATCATCACTAGGCTTAATGTCTTAACACTTCAGCATACGCCTAAAAAGCTTTAAGTGCACTCCGATTTCGTCATGTTTTAGTGTTTCTTACTAAACATGATTTAAGAATTACTTTCACTTTTAAGAAACAGACCGTAATATGAGTTAAAGGTCATTGAAAATAAATAAATAAATAAAATAAATAAATATATATTTAGATTTAGATTTAACTCCACCCAGATTGAAATTTAGCGCTGAGAGGCGTTGTCCATTATGCCGTCATGCACCAGCACCTAAACAAAGGTTTTATATAAATTTTGAAAACTTTCAATATATTCACCATGCAAAATGATGCCAACTAGTGAATTTCATTCATTCATTCATTCATTATCTTCCGCTTATCCTCTATTAGGGTCCCGGTGGGGTTCCCCATGCCCATCCAGGGGAGAACGTCTCGGGCGCTGGGCAGATAGACCCAGGACAGGGCGCCAATCCATCGCTCTGCACACACTCACTCACACATACACACTCTAAATTGGGCAATTTTGAGAATTCCATTAACTTGATCCATGTTTTTGGACTGTGGGAAGAAACCGGAGAACCCGGAGGAAACCCACGCAGACACGGGGAGAACATGGAAACTCCACCCAGATGGGGATTCGAACCGGGAATCCCTAGCGCTGAGAGGCGAATGTGCTAACCACTAAGCCACCGTGCAGCCTACTAGTGAATTTCGTTTTGAAAATTAAAAAAGCTAATTAACATTATACAAATTTTTATTACATTAATAGTGAAAACATTGCCACATGGCTTGTATAAAAAGACCTATGAAATATGTGAAATTTCTTTTTTTTTTTATTAATTGATTGATTGATTATCCACTAATTTGGTGACAAGTTTGTCACTTGTGGACATATAGTATAATGGTTTTATGTTTGCTTATGATGTTAATACTACGGGAATGTATCAAGAAAAAAAAAAATATAATTATACAATACCTATTTCAACACTAATGGTATGTAAATATTCCAGGATAAAAATACCAAGATTCAAAAGGCTCATGAGTGGTTCAGGGAGTTTTTAATTTTTTTGCCAGCCACTAAATCAGCCAGCCACTAAATCAGCCACATTTGCATTTGGTCATTTAGCAGACACTTTTATCCAAAGCAACTTACAAGGTGAGCACAGGGTTAAACACAACATCCCTGGAGCAATGAGGGTTAAGGGTCTTGCTCAAGGACCCACATTGGTAACTTCAGTGGACCTGGGATTTGAACCCACAACCTTCAGCTTGATTAGCCCATCGCCCTAACCACTGAGCTACCGCTCCCACAGCCAGTTCTGTCATTGTGTTAAAAAGCTTCTTGACTTTCCCATCATCCAACCAAGATCACAGCCAAACATGGTATGTGTAACAGATTTCTATAAGGTCCTATGTGCCACAGCAAATGTTCATCATAATAATGTCAATATAATAATGTGCACCATTTTTTTAGCTAGGCAGTGTATTTGTACTTAATGAAACTGGAGAATTTCTGCTACTATACAAGAGTATACTGTACTGGAGTATTTCTGCTTTTATGGTTCTAAACAAACAATGTAAACTGTAAAACTTACCACTGGCTATGTATGTGTGATAGTAGGGCTGTTTTGCTGCAGTACCAGTGGCAGAAGGTGGTTGAGAGGGAGCGCAGGGCTCGACTTCATAACCAAAAGCTGTTACAAGATTTCCAAAGAGCTCAAGACACCCTAAGTGATTTGGTGGCATGGACTGAAGTCAAAAATGCCATACGGGTCAGTAAGCATAAGTACCACTTCATATCATTTTATCTTATCTCATTATCTTCTGTTTAATTTTCAAGTAGGGGATCGCCATCCCTTTACAGTGGAGAATGTTTTAGGCACTAGGCAGATAAACCCAGGACAGGGAACCAATATATTGCTGGGTACACACTTACTCACTCAGGCACACATATACATGAGATATATCAGAAAAGGGCAATTTAGAGTAGTCAATCAGCTTCAATACATGTTTTTGGACTGTGGGAGGACCTATGCCTGCTCTGACATTTTTTGTAGAAGATGTCAATGTTGGCTGACCAGTCCAACTTTTCATCCAGGTGCAGACCGAGGTACCTGTAGGTCTTAACCATCTCCACCTCCGCCCCATCAATATACACAGGCTGAGTGAGTGGCCTTTCTCTATGAAAGTCCACTACCATCTCCTTGGTCTTGGAGGTATTCAGTATTAGGCTGTTCCTTCAGAAACATGTCACAAAGTCCTCCAACAGGCTTCCATACTCCTTCTCTTGCCCTCCCTTTACACAAGTCGCAATTGCAGTGTCGTCCGAAAACTTCTGCATGTGGCACATCTAAGAGGTGTACCTGAAGTACCGTGCTGAGATGAGAACATGTTAACCAGTAAGCCACCATGCAGTCCATCTGTGACGAGGGCAAGGTAGCTCAGTGGTTAAGGCATTGTTCTATCAATCTGAATGTTGTGGGTTTAAATCCCAGGTCCACTGAAGTTACCATTGTGGGTCTATGAGCAAGGTCCTTAACCCTCATTGCTTCAGGGATGCTGTGATTAACCCTGTGCTCACCTTGTAAGTCGCTTTGGATAAAAGCGTCTGCTAAATGACCTAATGCAAATGAATACGTCCGGGTATGTGTCATACAACATGTAAAGACAAATGATGAAGCTTGTAACTCCACAATCAAAACGATGCCTCAAAAAGTGGTGGGTTAAATTTCTTGTAGTCTGGTTCTTTCTATGTAGAGTTTGCAGGCTGTATTTTTACATTTTTATATATGTGATTTTGTTTAGAAGCCCTGGTTTTCTAACTCTCTACAAAGGTATAGTTTATTTGGACTTGCCCCAAGGTGTAAATGTGATTGTCCGTGTGTCAGTTCTGTGATTGACTGATAACCTGTCCATGTGTGCTTCTCTGTCTGCTAAATAAATGCATTGTACACATTTTTTCTCTAAAGACTTGTATAGGGGGTGTTTAAAATGACAGAATGATGGAAACAAAACATAATTCTTATATTTTATATGTAATAAGGATTTGAATAATATATATTAGGAAACTAGGAATGTAAAAACAGTAAATAAACACCCAGGTACAGAAACATTGCATTGCATCTCATCTTATCACATCTATTCTTATTGTTTTTTGGACTGTGGGAGGATACCTACACCAGCCAGAGAAAAACACATGGGGAAATTAGAAATTCCATATATTCATATACATATATATATATATATATATATATATATATATATATATATATATATATATATATATATTAAAACATTTAAAAAGGCAAGAAATTAAAGTAACGATCTACACAAATTCTATTTTTTTTGTATACTACTGCTATTTCTAATTCTGTCGGTTTCCAAGTCTTTGGTCAGGGGCATCAAATATTTGTCTATATTTTTATTTAATTTGTGGAACTACATAAAATATAATACTAAACACTGCTGAGATTGCCATATGTTATGGAAGTTGTCACACATATAATTGTTCTGCATTTGTCAAGAGGCTGGAAAATCAACCTTCGGATGTGACAGAGGAGCATCAGCAGATTGATGAAAGCAAAAAGCTAATATACTTCCCTCACACATTTTCTTATGATCCATCTCACCGTGTCATCTTCACTTCCCTTAGACCCACATCTGACCAGAAGGACAAAATTAAAGACGGTAATGACTCCCGAAATCCAGTTCGGTGATCTTTGATCCCTCTTATGCAGAGCAAATTTATTTATGTTATTGATTATATATGAAAGATCTTATTAATATTTATTTATTATTATTTACTTTTCAGTTCAATTTATAACTCCTAAAAGCACTGCATTCAATGAATATTCATCAGAGAACATTCAAACCCGCATCCAGAATGGCTTTCCTTTCTCCTGCTTATCTAAGGTGACACTGTATGAACCATCAAGCAGAAATATTTTGCATAAAAAGCAAACTCTGCAGAATGACCACCAAGAATGGACTTCAATTTTGCCTCCTTGCTATAGAGAGTTGATATCAGATAAGATAATGTATAAACCATATTCATCACCCCAGCAAAAAAGCTCTTTACCTGATAGTTTGTGGCACTTTCCAAATTTCTGTGTGGCAGCAAAGGGCAGAGGGCTTGACCACAAAGTCATGGGGACCTCCAAAGAAGCTACTGAGTCAGACCTGCTAGGAGATGAAGCCACATTGTGCTGTAGTAAAGCAACAATTATGATGAAGAGGAGAAAAGAAAACATGCGAAGAAAAGAAAAGACCTTAGTTCCCTGTACTGAAAATGAATGTTTGAAGAAGGAAACTAGGAATGTAAAAACAGTAAATAAACACCCAGGTACAGGAACATTGCATTGCATCTCATCTTATCACATCTATTCTTATTGTTTTTTGCTTAATCCTCTACTGGGGTTGCAGGGGGGTTCCCCATGCCTTTTTAGGAGAGAATTTTTTAGCGCTAGGTAGATACACCCAGGACAGGGTGCCAATCCATTGCTATGCACACTGACTCACACAGGCACACACACACACACTATATGAAGGCATTTTAGATTAAAGTATTTTTCTGTTTAGGCCTATTTATATTTACATTATTACTTGTAAACATACAAATAAAATATCTAAACCATGCACACTTTATTCAAAGGCTGCATAATAATGGAAGTCTCCTTACAACAAAAACGAAGTTACGGACATTAATTTGGAGGTTTTAAATAAGATTATTGCCAATCACATGTAAATATTTATTTCATTTCACAGAAAACTGCATTGACTACAACACAGATAGAAGTGAGAATGTTACATCAACAAATAAAGATATTTTCACTGTAAATGCCCGAAAAATTAACAAAAAAAACCTAAGATTAAAAAAAAAAACTTGCTCAAATCCAGACCATCAGCCTATCATCAGCAAACAGCAAGCATCCTTTAAGACTTCCAGAAAATTTAGGAGACATATAAAGAAAACAGCTGCAGTAGATTCTAAAAAAGGACAACTTGATCAGCAAAGTGAGAAGATACAGGAACCACTTTCATACAACCACTGTGCTACTAAGACAAGAGGAAGAAAGGTATACAAGAAAAAAGAGGATCTTGACAAAGAAGCACAGTTGGACTCAACCATCATAAACAGGACAAATAAAATCGAGATAAATAATAACAAGAAAGAACAACAAGGACATATTCAAGAACTGTCTACACAAATATATATAGAAACTACAAATAAAGAACAACTAGCCTTAGAAAACAATTCACCATGTACAGCATCACTGAAAGAATCAGACGAGCTGAACTCTATGCTAGAGGAAAAGGAAAAAGAAAAAGAGAATAATGAAGATCAGGAAGTTAAAGCAGAGCAGATCGAAGAACCAGAAAGTGGATGTGAAAACAATTTTAAAGGATCTGATCAAGAACAAAAGGACAACATTTTAGAACAAACAATCCAGGAACTGTAAGATTCCATTATCTCATCTCATTATCTCATGCTTAATCCTGTATTAGGGACTAGATAAGTGGGCAGGGTTCCCCTTGCCCATGAGGGGTGTGGTGTTTGTTGCTTATCCAGGGGAAATCATTTTGGGAGCTGGGCAGGTACATCCAGAAAATAGTGACAATCCATTACTGCATGTATTTATTAACACTGTATAGTAGCAATTTAGATATGAGCAATTTAGAGCAGCCAATTTACCTTGAATCCATGTTTTTGGACTGTGGGAGGAAATCAGAGAACCTGGAGAAAAGTGGAAGCAATAGGACATGTCATGCTAACTCCTCATTGCTTCAGCGACTAAGCAACAGCTCTTATAGGCATTGTTTGTGGCAAAGGCAGCTGCTCAAACACCTGGTTGGTAGTTGTCCCTCTTTTGTTTATGGCCCTATTTATTTTTATGTAAGGTTTCCTACTCACCACAGTCCACCAATCTTAGTGCTTTTAACATTATTTACTGTGCAACATCGAACTGTGCAACAGCAGATGAGCTACTGTCTCTGGTTTTACATCTATACTTAACATCAGGGGTAATAAAGTGGATGTGTCCAATTGATCAGTAAATAGACAAATAAAAAAATCATATTTGTAATTTAAGTGTAATGACCTGTAAATAGTCCAACAAAAAAATTTGTGGCATGCTGTGTTAATTTTTATACATTACAGATACAAAACTGAAGATAAAAATCCTTGCATCCAGGATGCATATGAGAACATTGAGGAAGCGGCTGGTGATGATGCTTCTGCTGTTTTTGATGATGATAATAATGTTGATGATAATGATAATCTTGACGATGATGCTGATGATGATAAGGAAGATAGTTTGATCATTGGAGGAGCATCTCCAAGGTAAGTTATTTGTATTATGTACATACTAGCCCAAAAGATTAAATTATGAATTTGTGAAACAATTGGATAATGTGATGATTAACTGCAAAAGGATATTTCTGGTACAAAATCAGATGAGTTGTTGTATTCGTATGTAAGTGTATGATGTATGATTACAAATGTATTGTTACTGTAAAACAAGAACATATAACAATACAGCATACATGCAAACTAACAACAGGTTGGAAAATTGCCCTTTAATAAGTCTATGTTCCTGCATACAAAGAAATATTGTAAGAGACAAAAAGGCACTAGAAAACTGTTGGGCTAGATTGGAACATTGTGTCCCTAAAGCCTGTTTTATCTGCAGGGACAGGAGTACTTTATATTCATGATTATCATTTTAAAATATTACATCATTAACTGGTAAGCCAAGTGTGTAGGAAGATCAATTATGTATTTATTATTTTGCCTCACAAATTGCAGCAATAGCGTTGCATGCTTAATGTAATGATCATCCTGTGCAGTTATATAATTACAAAAGGCTGCTATTTCATTCATTCATTATCTTCCACTTAATCCTCTACTAGGGTCATGGGAGAAAGTTTTAAGCACTGGGCAGATACTGGATGCTAATCTTTCGCTGGGAACATTCACTCACACAGACACATGCACAAACACACATTATATGGGGCAATTCAAAGCATTCAATTTACACTAAATCCATGTTTTTGGACTGTGGGAGGAAGCCAGAGAACATGGAAACTCCACCATGATTGGGATTCGAACCTAAATCCCCAGTGCTGGGAGGTGAATGTGTAATGTGTTAACCACTAAGCCACCAAGCCGCCAGCTGTCATTTCATTTATACATTAATTTTCTAAGCTACATATACATTACATTACATTTGGTCATTTAGCAGACGCTTTTATCTAAAGCGAATTACAAGGTGATCACAGGGTTAATCACAACATCCCTGCAGCAATGAGGGTAAAGGGCCTTGCTCCAGCACCCACATTGGTAACTTCAGTGGACCTGGGATTTGAACCCCCAACCTTCAGATTGATAGCCCAGCATCCTAACCACTGAGCTACCTTGCCCTAAGCTATTAAAATTAAATAGGATTGTGGTAGTTTACTGTTGGTGGGTAGTGTTATTACCAGCACGCATTTGGAAAAAAGTAAATAAACATCATGAACATATTGTCATTTTATCCCATGGCAAGCACACAAACCATTGCCTACACAGTCACAGATGAGACATGACACTTGATCATTACACAAACTGCACATTGCACTGTTAACGCAGCCCAGCTGTTTAAGTTCATTTGAGTCTCACATTGAGCCTTGGTCCTCACAAGGCTAATTCCACAAAAAACAACAACACCAAAAAGTTTTTCCTTGCCACTCTCACTTTGGCTTGCTCTTTATGGGTTCAGGTTGTAAAGTTGCTTGGTTACAATGTACTTTACCCTTAATGTTAGGGTCCTAGGACCGAGCGAAGCGGATTCGCTACTCGGAGAGACAGGTACTGGAGACGGAGATACAAACAGTAGCAGGTTTATTGAAACACAGGGATGCAGTACACGGGATGAAGAAACACACAGGGCGGTGGGTGATGACGGCACGGTGGGTCGGGTTCCAATACGAGGAGACAGCGTGAAGGGTACTTGACGGGACGAAGGCGACAGGATGACGAGCTGCACACAGAGAACAGAACAAGAGACAGACGACAAGGCGCAGGGCACAAGGCGAGGCAAAACAAGGCAGGAACGGGAGCTCGTAGTGTCGGGGCTTAGCATAGGCGTGGCACGAGACAAACTAGCGGTGAGAGACAGGTAGTGCAGGGTATAAATAGGCAAACGTGATGGGGACCAGGTGCTCGTGATTTCAGGGGCGTGAACACATAATCCAACCCACACCACGTGACCAAAACAACCGTGACACTTAATTTGAATTTATAAATAACACTTATGTTTTAAGCCTCAAAGAGTTGTACAACGATGTCAGCGATGATGAGCAAGCCAGTGATCAGGATACAGAAGATGAGGAGCAGAAGAAAAATGAGTGCAATGACTTGCAGAAGGTGGAAGAGAAGGAAAGTGATACAGAGGACAATGTAATCATTGGAAAATCATCCCCACTGTTATATAAAACTGTCAAGAGTGACAATAAATACCAGGAGGAGGATGATGAGGTTGATGATGTTGAAGATCTTCTCGCACCACAAACCAACTCTCTGTACCACCAGTGAGTATTTCCCACTATTACTAAAGGATGTGTGCATTACTATAACTATAATCTATTCAAATGTATTTATTATTATTTGTACAGGGTGAACGAGCCACAAAATGTTGTTGGTGAGAACATTCTCGTTTTATTATGTATCATTTAGTAGCAGTATTTTATTATATTAAGTTCATAACATGGGGGTATGACTACTGAATTAATTAATAGGTTTAAAATGAAAAAAATAATTTTTTTTAAACCTGAAACCCAAATACAGCATGTTGTTAAAGTTATACATTTTAAGCACAATATAATTATAAATGGCCCAACGATGGATTGGCGCCCTGTCCTGGGTCTGCCCAGCGCCCGAGACGTTCTCCCCTGGATGGGCATGGGGAACCCCACCGCGACCCTAATAGAGGATAAAGTAGGAGATAATGAATGAATGAATCAATGAATCAATGAATCAATGAATATAATTATAAATGATTAAGAATAGAATTTAAATGAAACTTTATTGATATTTAGGAGTTTAGATGCAATGATATGAAATTATTAAATTGTTTTTTTGTTTATGTGTGTTAGTGTGTGTGTGTGTGTGTGTGTGTGTGTGTGTGTGTGTGTGTGTGTGTGTGTGTGTGTGTGTGTGTGTGTGTGTGTGTGTGTTCTAGTTTATGCAAGGTCACATATGTTCGGGAGACAGAAAGACTATTAACATACATGAGAGCCACTAGCATAACACTGTTATAGTATGTTCTTTTCTCATAATTTTTTATTTCATTTCTTCATAAATATCTGGTTTAAAACAGATTTGCAGCCTAAAGATGGTCACTTAGAGGAGAAGACCAGCTTGGATAAAACGGAGGACAAGCCTGAATATTCCAGTGATGAGTTTGATCATTTTTATGATTAGGTTCCAATCTAGTCTGCCAAAGACACATGAACTAGGCATAAATATAAACTTACTTGCTTCTTGTAACACTGCAGATATTTTACTATAAACATTACATTCCAGAACTATGAAGGCTGAATGCTTTCTGCACTGTACATTCTGTTATTTAAGATAACAAACATTCATTCATTCATTCATTATCTTCTGCTTTTATCCTATATCAGGACCCTGATGTAGGATGCCTATTCAGGGGAGAACATTTTGATATTTTTTACACGAATAATTGTTATTATCTAATCTTATCAAATTTTCTTCTGCTTAATCCAATACTAGAGACTATGGTCGCTGATTCAGGGAAGAATATTTCGAGCAAATACATCCAGGGTGCCAATCCATCACTGGGCACACACTCACACACACACAAGTTAGAGGAAATTTCGATAAGGCAATTTAAAGCAGCCAATTTGCCTTAAATCTATGTTTGTGGACTGTGGGGGAAAACCAGAGAACCCGCAAAAAAACCCATGTGGACTTGGGAGAACATGGAAACTCCACCTAGATTGAAATTTTACCTAGATCCCCACCACTGAAGGGGAAGAGCCATCACCCCATTGTTATTATGGTTAACCAAATTTTTCTAAAATTAAAATAAAAAGGGCGGCATGGTGGCTTAGTGGTTAGCACGTTCGCCTCTCAGCACTAGGGATTCCCGGTTCGAATCCCCATCTGGATAGAGTTACCATGTTCTCCCCGTGTCTGCGTGGGTTTCCTCCGGGTTCTCCGGTTTCCTCCCACAGTCCAAAAACATGGATCAAGTCAACTGAGTTCTCCAAATTGCCCCATATAGAGTGTGTATGCGTGCATGTCTGTGTGAGTGAGTGTGTGCCCAGCGATAGATTGGCGCCCTGTCCTGGGTGTATCTGCCCAGCGCCCGAAACGTTCTCCCCTGGATGGGCACTGCGACCCCAATATAGGATAAAGCGAAGCAAAGATAATGAATGAATGAATGAATAAAATTAAAAAAACAAAACTAAATGAAAAGCCCAGAAATGCTGTAGGATTCTTCAATATAAGTTTAAATAAAAGTGATGGCAAGATCCAGTTTGTTTTTATTTTCTTCTTCACTTTGCTCTGTGGTGGTTATATTGAACATGACAGAGTACCAGATCAGACATCAGATGGCTTTAGCAATGTACAGATGCCGGCCTCTATATTTATTAAATATATATTTGTAAAAGGATATAATATAAACCTGATATAAATCTGAAAATAGCCAAACAAATTATTACCTAAATAAATTAAATCACTAAATAAAAACCAAAACTACTAAAAAAAATTTTAAATGAAGAAAACCAATACACTGTATATTTAATTTGTTGGCAGCTAAGCACTGGGAAGGAAGAATTGTTATTTTAATTTTGTAAAGAGTAAAATAAACATTCATTTATTATTTCCCTCTTTATCCTCTATTAGGTTCGCGGTGGGGTTCCCCATGCCCATCCAGGGGAGAACGTCTCGGGCGCTGGGCACCCAGGACAGGGCGCTAATCCATCGCTGGGCACACACTCACACAAACACGCTCTATATGGGACAATTTCGAGAAATCAATTGACTTGATCCATGTTTTTGGACTGTGGGAGGAAACTGGAGAACCCGGAGGAAACCCACGCAGACACGGGGAGAACATGGAAACTCCACCCAGATGGGGATTCGAACTGGGAATCCCTAGTGCTGAGAGGCGAACGTGCTAACCACTAAGCCACCGTGCCGCCCGTAAAATAAACAGTAAAATAAATTGTAATAAACACAGGTAGTGTTAAATATGTATTAGGAATTTGTACTTCACCTGAACTGCATGTGACATGAGCTAAATATTAAGGACATTATAACTTTTAATAGATCAGGTGCACATTAGGTGAAAATTGCTCATCTACTGTACCTGACTTTGGTATCATGCATTCAGCAGATGAACAAGCCTTATGACCTATACAACAAACCCAGGCGGACAGACTAAAAAAGATTAATAGACATACAGCATGACAATGAGATGAAAGGGAACAAATGGGTGCGGGGAATCCCTCAGGCTTTTATGTTATTTACTAGCAGCTTATCGGCTTGGCCTAAAGAACCACAGCGCTGTCACTGTGCAAACACAGGTGGGCTGGCTCTGTAAAAGAGAAAGAGATATGAGAGACAATAATAGGAAAAAAGGGAATCGATCACAATGGAAAAAATTAAAGAAAAGAAAAACTGGAAAATTGAGACAGGATCCTGAGAGACAAACCCAAATAATTTCTTGCAATGCAGTGTATTACTACAAAGTAGTGTATTTTCTAAAAATTGTGTATTGTGAATGTATGTGAGTGTTATGTTTGTCACTTTTTATTAATATAATTGTTAAAATTGCATTGGTATTTAGACGCTTATGGCGTCAGGGAGGAGGGGGTGTCATCTGGGTTTAGGCCGGGAGAGGAGTCAGAGTACGGGAAAAAGGGGGCTGACGTTGGCTTTGAGCAATGGCTGTTTGAACAGGCATGTTTACATGGGTGAAAAGGGAAAAAGGGACACTAGGCAAGATGCACTGGAATAGTCAGGCAATGAAAAGAAAAAGCTGCCACTGTGTAAACCACACCGGTCTGGTCTTTCCTTCGGGTGGCCATGGTAACTCTACAGAAGCCACTCTTTGCCCAGTCACATGCCCTCCTTTTGACACGAGGAACAAAACGTCTCCAATGAGGCAGGTCAGGGCAGACACTGTGAATCAGTTACTGCTGAGAACCAACTTCTACATGTCTTTCTGTCTGATTTTACGAACAGTACTGTTATGAAAATAAATGTTAGATAGAATTCCACAGTCTATTTTAATGCAATTAATAAAACAGATTAGAATCAATATATTATTTTTTATTGTTTATTAGTAGTATCATTTTTGCAGGAATTTTTGGTTCTTTTTTACTTTTGATTTTAGGTAGACAAACAATACCATTTTGTAATAAATAATAATAAGGTCAAGCTATGTGAACCTTACATTCCATTCCAAATACTGATTGTAAATATAAAACATTTTAATTTTATTGTTATTGGTTATAACAATTTTACTGTAAAGGCTTTCTACAATGTTTGTTCTTATTCAGTTAATAAAACATTTATGAGATCAAGTATTGATGTTGGTTAAAATATTTTGGTCAATGATGTTGAGTAGGGTTGATGTCAGGTCTCTGTGCAACTCTGTTCCATCAAACCAAAATATGTAGCTTTGTGCACAAATAGGACCGTTAGGATGGGACAGATTTTTCCTAAAAATAATGGTACATGTAATTGTCTAAATTGTCTAAAACTCATGTTAGGCACATACTTTTCTAGGCACATGTCTAAAATAGTAACTTATAATAATGTAAAAAATGAGAATAACTTATAATAAGATAAGTATAATTAGATACATATAATTTCTAAATACTTAAAATCTAATTTTTTTGCTATTTTTGAATGAAAATGAAATGCTTTGGTCATCTGTAAATTAATGCCTATAACATATGCAGGTTGATTGTGCAAAGCATTCCATTGTGCTTATCAATAATGGATACATCCAAAATAAAAAGATTTATTATCACCATATTCTTATTTATATTCATTTCTGTATTTTTTTTTATTTTAATCATATTACTAGTATTACTTTAACTTATTGGTTTTATGTACTTTATCTTGTATTGTGCTTTATTGCTTATAGTACTTTATCTTTTATTTTTTATTCTTCTTTGTATATTACAACACTATAAATGGGGCATCTGTGATGACTGTAATTTCCCCCCAGGAATAAATATTCTGGTTTTGATTAAAATCAATATATAGAATTTTTTAAATAAGTGATAGTCACATGACCTGTGTTTGAGTATTAGATTAAAAATTATTCTGAATCCTTAAAAACACAAAAAAAAAAAAACATTTAATTACTGTTAATGCTTTTTGTATATTATCACATTTTTAAATTGGGTATTAAATAATAATGAAAGTGCCACACCCACCAAAAACTAAAAGTGTGCCCTCTTCTCCTAGGACTTTTGTAAGATCATGCAATCATGGACAAGACGGCCTGGATTAATAATCAAAAATAAATAGATCATTTCTCATTTTCACATTCATTCGGGAGTTCAAGCAGACAGGGTGACTTGCATTCTAGTACGAGGATTTAGATCATAGTGTTGCGTTCGCAGAAATAAAAACTCATGAACTCCTCATTCTTTACTCTTTATGTTCAGATTGGACACACACCGAGAAGTCTGTGGCCCTTGCTCAGATCGCTGTGGGTGTCCCGGTGTCCCTGCTGAGGAAGACACAGCTTTGGGGAGGTCTGTCATTAAAGCTGGTGTCATCCCTTTGTCCAAATACACTCGTCCACAATGCTGCTTACCCAAGATACAAAGCTTACGGCAGCAGGGTTGGAAGGGGGGTCAGGACCTTTTACATAACCTTCTTGGCATTACTGTGTAGTAAACTAAGACGCTAAACATCAACCACCATGCTAACAGCTCACCTATTCTGTGCTACCTATTCTCTGGATTTTGAGATTTAAGGTATATGTTTTTTGTTATATAAGTCACAGCAAGTAGAAATATATAATCCCATTTGCTCAGATTAATGGTTATATTACAGTGCAGGTTTATTTTGATTTAAGTGCTTCCCTTGTTGATGCTCTTTTGTATTTTTTCTTTTTGTGCTTTAATCATTATTCCGTAGGATTCTAGGGATGTAGCTTGTATGTAGGTTGGCTGGAAGAAATGTGTAGTTGAAATGAGTTACAGACTTTTCTACAGGATAGATGTCTTGTTAGGGCCAGCAGCAGGACTTTCTTTGTGTGCTCGGGTTTCTACATTACAATGCAAGAAAGACAATAGCTGAGTTAAAATGATTCCTCCGGTGATGCACGAGAATTTTAGGAATGCCGAAAAGGGATTATCACAATACACAAAATCAGAATTGTACCAGTTCAGTTACATGTAAGTCATGTAAGTCTTTGCATAAAAGCTTCTGCCAAAGCTTCTGTAAATGTATATGTGCTCTCTATGTTCTTTTTAGGTTAATGACAAAAAGTGAGTCTTAATTTATACAATTTAAGTGTAAAATATATTTACTGAACATTTTTAGATTTGACAAATGACAATAATAAGTTAGTGTATGGTTCACGGCAACAAAATAACTTCCAAAATGTGCAAAAAACAAAACATTGGTCCGAAAATTGAATGAATGCAGGAATGAAACAGTTAAAAATAAATGTGATTAAATTTGAAATCAGTAATTTGGTAATTCATCCCCACAGGGAAAAAACGATTTTTCAAATGATGTTTCAAATGTGATTTTTAATTAATTAATTCATTCATTCATTCATTCATTATCTTCCGCTTTATCCTATATTAGGGTCGCGGTGGGGTTCCCCATGCCCATCCAGGACAGGGCACCAATCTATCGCTGGGTGTGACTACATGTCCTTAATTATTTGGTGACATTTTTTTATTCTTCTTTCTGTATACAAGACTGAGATGTGTAACAGACTGTTAACAGGCACTGTTGTTTTATTCATCTCTTTTTGATAGAATCTATACTTTCAACAGAAGACATTCTAAACCGAAGGGGTCAGTCAAGCTTCTTCACTCAGTGTCCTGTTATTGTAACTCATATTAAATAAGATCTGGAATTGTCTTAATTAAACTGACATAAAGGCAGTGAAATTTAGTAACTACATACGTCTCTCTAAAATACCAATATTAGCTTTTGTGTCAGGAGTTTTTACACATATTTGTAGATTGATTATTCAGTGGGCAGTGTTACACTCCCATGGCATCACAGATGCTGGTTTTTGCGATTTAGTCAAAAGTATGAATGGTCTTTTATATTTTTATCTTGGACATTTTTATCTTGGAAACATGCTTCTCCTTCGCATATAACAGTTTCAGGTGGATATAAAGCAGACTGTGTTTGTGGCAATGAATTTCAAGTACCTTGAAGGCCATATGTTAATGACCAGCACAGTAGCATGATGTGTTTTTGAAATTTATAAGTTCAAGGTTTAGTAATTTATTTATAGAGCTCTTTCATTGTCACAAAGCAGATTTTCAGTGTTATAAGCCTGAACCCCCTAAGAGCAACCCGAAGCGACAGTGGCAAAAAAAAAAAACTCCTTGTTATGATTTTTTTTTTAGGAAGATATCTTGGAGGAACCAAGACTCAGCCATGTACATGGTGTAGTGATCAGGTGTCAGTATTTAATAATGAATACTTAATGACTACTTAATGAAAACTTAATGGTCACATTCATCAGTGTTTTCTGCTATAGGCTTTTATGCACCAGAATTTCCAGGATTGCATCATGTTATGTTCTGGAGATGGAAACTGTAAATTTTCTGAAAACAGACTTTGAAAATAGACACAAATGTTTTACATACATTTAGTATAGCTAAATGTTTGCTCTAGTTATGCATTATGGTTTTAATGTTACAAACTTACAGTACAGTCGCTTTCTAGACACATATTTATGCCGGTAATTTTTGTATCCAAATATATACTGTATATATTTATAAATTTAAAATCTTAGAAAATAGTTACAGTATGGAAAAAAGTATGGATATATTAAAAAGCTAGTTGAGTCCACTTTTATGGCATACCGTGGGGTTTTGTTAGAAAATGTTGTTAATCTTATTGAGTGTGTTGACTTTTTGAAACTCATTAAAAGTCTCTATGAAGTTAATCATGTACTTTTGACATTAAGGTGTTTAATAGTATTAACAGAAAAACCTGCAAAGTATTAACAACATTAAATTTCATTATGAAATCCCAACAGCAGACACAATAATTAGTACATAATAATTTGCTTTGTGTTTTTATTTTTATTAAAATTTAAATCTATGTACAGAATTTTAAGAATTATATTCAAAACAATATAACTATATTAAAGCAGGTTAACTGTAGCATCAAGAGGAACTTAAAACTGGAACAGGGCACGTGCTGAGTCCAGAGTAGCCCATTGAGTCTCCTGAGTATGAGGGGTCCTCTCTGCCGGTCAGATATGGATTATAGTGATGAATGTTGGAGCTTGATGATGGATAGTAAACAGGGTAAGTCACTGGAGCCTCATAGGTTGGGAAGTCCATAAAAGGTGGCATGGTGAGAGGTTGGTGAAAGAAGTGTTCTCCATGAGCACAAGGATCCATGTGGCATGAGCTGTTTGACTGCAGTGTAGCCATGGTAGAGAATGGTACATTGGAAAGGTGTGCTGAAGGTTGTGAAGGTAGAGCAAAAGGAGTTAGTGTATGCGTCGGGTGATGCATAGGTGGGGAGGTGGACTTTGGTGAGGATGAATCATCTATGGTTGGTGTCAACTCATTTTGTTTGGGCGGGTGTGTGGGCTGAGTAGGGGATGTTGACGAACTTCCTGATTGATCCTCTGTCTTCTTTTTCTTGCTCTCCTCCCTGGTTGTTTCCCTTTCTGCTTTCCTCACAGCAGGTTTGGTTGCAGTGGGGGATGTTGCCCTCTGGCAGCGGAACCGCTTCTGTCGTCTCATGTAGCAGCCATTCTCAAACATATTGCCTGAGTCAGGGTGTAGAGTCCAAAACGAGCCTTTACCCGGAGAATCTGGTGATCTTGGAACCCTCACGAAGCAGTCATTAAAGGAAAGGGAATGTCGGATAGAGTTTTGCCAGCGTTGCTGGTTTTGCCTATAGTAAGGAAAGAGGCGTCGGATCCAGTCATAGATTTCATTAAGGGTGACTTTTTTGGTTGGTGACTGCTGGATGGCCATGTAAATGAGAGAAATGTAGGAATAGGGAGGCTTGGTGTGGTTGAAGCTTCGTCTGTACACTGATTTTATGTCAGGAAGCTCTGATCCACTGTGATCTACCTCAGGACTTCTCTGCTGGTTCAGGGCACTGGTTGAGGTGTCAATCCTTCCTGCATCTTCTGCACTCATTGAATCTCTTGGGAGACAAAAATTATTGTAGGAATGTTCTGGAGAGGAATAAGGACCACTACTTAAAACATTTTCAGTTCCGTAGTAAACCTGAAATGAGAAAAAGTTGTCAGAAAACAAAGACAAAATAAAAGACAGTCAGTAAGGCAGCCTTTTTTTTATTTAAAGCTTCACATGCCCCTAATATTTACACATGCCATAAAAGTCCAAGTGATGTAATAATGTATAATAAATGTGGCATGCTATTATTGTGTGGGACATGTTATATTTACCTCTGTACCTCATTAAACTTATCAAGATGATAATCAGCCATGATGTGATGCAAAATTTTTAAGGATGCCCCCCTCTAACCAACAAACCATGACTTAAATGCCTAAAAACGAAAGATTTTAACAATTTGTTTTGTTTGTATCTCTTACAAATTTGAAAGGAATCTATAATTACCATATACATTGAAAAATATATGTCAAACATAAGACAACTAAACACAAATCAAGAAAATATGTACATGGATTAAGTAAAAACGTATCTGCCAATATAGAAAGTAAATTTATCTTCTCAAGATTTCTTAAAATAAGAAAAACGTACTAAACACTAGATTATTTATCTTACGTAAAAATCTATTCAAGTAAAAAAAATGCTTTGTAACATTTTTTAAAGATTTTCTGACTCGGGATTCATTTTTTGCAGTATGCAAGATACAGTGCCCAACAAATAATTTTTATCACTTTTTGAGTCTGTACTTTAAAATCAGGGCGACAGAAATAGTTCCTTAGATCATTAAATTAGTTTGGTTTGCTTTTTTGATGTCAAGGTCAAACGGAAAAACATTCATCACAAAGAATTTGTAAGATAAAGAAGGCGTTCACAGTGTCAATTTATTTATCTGCTTATTTTCACATCAAAAAAACACTAAGAAAAGACCTATGATGAGCCACTTTAAAGAACCTTTTGTGGCACCTCTTTTTTTTGAGGGGGGGGGGTAGCCTGTAATATTGCCGAATTCACTCAGCTCCTGATTTCTCATTTGGCCTTTAATTGAAATTCAGTTAACACCTCACTGTCTTTGCACCTCCTTTGAGCTCCCTGTTTCATTAGCTGGTCCTGACTAACACCATGTAAATGATATTCGGGCCACCCACCCTGCTGATAACCCCATCATTATCCTCGTCCCTTTCACCCGCGTCTAGTTCCTTTTTAAGTCACTCGCAGTCCGCCATATTTCTGTTTCATGTCAAAGGCCAGTGACGGAGACTTTTTTGAGACTGACCTGCTCTGCTCCGTTTGCGCCTTTTTTCGGCCTGCGCCGTGTCGGTCATAATTTCGCCCGTTTTAACCTCACTGCGCCTAAGCTTTGTTGTCTTTACTCCCGCGTGCAAAAAACACGGAACCCTATAAGAGAGTCAATCAATGAACTGCAGCCGGACCACACACAGTCACTCACACTCTCTATCTCTCTTTCTCACTCTCTTTTTCTTTTCCTCTCTCTCTCATCCTCTCTTTTTTCAGGGAACACTTTACAACACAGAACTTAAACATTTCCTGTGAAATAAAAAAAAATTCTATAAATCTACACGAATGTCTGAAACGTTAATTTGCAACATATTTCCAGACTAATATTTAAAAATCCTATCCTTGCCTCACACTTACGTCCACACTTCCTAAACTAAAACTTTTAATGTTTGGAATATGAGATATACATATGTATATGTTTATTTATTGGGCAAGTGATTTATACGCACAAAGAAAGTGGTGTGGTAGGTTTTGGCTCTAGTAACATACACAACAATATACGATAAACAGATTTATGATAATACAAAAGTGACAGTGATTAGGAATGTTTTAAAAATGTTTTTAAAAAATTTTTAATAAATGTATTAAGGGAGGTAATGAAAAAAATATGATAGAACAGAAATCAGTATATATATATATATATATATATATATATATATATATATATATATATATATATATATATATATATATATAATAAAACACTTGATTGCAATATAGCAATATAACACTTTTAGGATAAATTTTTAGGATAAATGCATTACTATATATATATAGTATATATATATAGTAAGTCTGTTTATTGTATATTGTTATGTGTACAATACTACCACACCACATTCTTTTTGTGTATAACTCACTTGGCCAATAAAAATACATATATACATATGTATATATTATACTCCAGACAAGTTTTAGCCTACATTATATAGAAAAATAAGTAAATAAAATCCTTCTATTAGGATAAATGCATTACAATACATGCATTTTATCATTTCAGTCATTTTATCGCCCTATACCTGTACTAATCAATATTTTAAGATGTTAAATCCAATGTACCGGTTGAGGGTTAAATAAATCGTTGCATTGACTAGAAAAATCCATGTAAAATCCTAAAACCATCGTCTTGTTTACAAAGTACCTATAGGAAAACTTTGTATGTATCATTTTTATTGTAATTTTAAATATACACCAATCAATGTTTTTCATCAATAAAAAAAGTATTTTAAAGTCAAACGGTTTTAAACTGTGTTTTACCTCTTCTATCATTACCTCAGATTTTTTGGACAGTACAGTATCTGATTTTCAGAACTTAAGTAAATACCTAAAAGAAACTCGTGATTTGTTTTTAACACGAATGCAAGGAAATAAAAAAACAAATTTGGGATAATTCGTGTTTATACATTTAATTAGATTTAATTTTGTTTCGCTTGTATTGAAACTTAAATAACTGAAGAAATTCATTTATTCATATTTTTACTAAGAAGTGCAGTGCGAGTATAGAGATTTGTACTAAAGCATTTTTATTGCTTAAATAAAAACAACAATAAATTAAATAATTCATACCTGGTTTGTGTAAAAATTCGGCCATTCGTTGCATCGCTCCTGTTTTACTCCGCCAATCATATCTTTTTCTGTAATTTGAGCAGGTTTAGGGGAAATGTGTAATATTGCAAAGTATTTTAAACATTAGAATAAAAAACCATAAGGGTTCAGAAATCCAGCTGCAGGTTTGACGCTGAAGCTGAAGATGGTGAGTTTCAGAGTAGATGAGAAGCGCTTTTTCTGTGCGCCTCTCTCACTCCCGCCCCAGTCCTGCCCTCCTCTCATCCCCATACTGCCTCTGTCTCAGCTTTAATCCACAGCCACTTACAAGTCAGACAAATACAGTGAAAGTTCCAGCTGACGCTTTTCAAACACAACAGGTACTGCTTTAGCAGCTGGCAATAAAACAAGAGAAAAAAAACAAGAAAAAGGAACAATCGCAAGTAGAACCGACAAAACGAATGTTTATTATAATCAGTTTACTGCAATTACTGCTTGGATGAAAATACTTATCATTTGAACATCAATACAATTATAAATAATGTTATCATTAACAACACACAACTAGACCTCTCCTATATAGATATATATATACACACTGCAAAACAATATTAAAATTCTCAAACATCATCATTAGAATGAAGTGGCCTGATAAAAGCAGTGGTGAGCAGTGCTACATATGTATCAATAAACGATATTATTTAGCCCAGCGATGGATTGGCGCCCTGTCCTGGGTCTATCTGCCCAGCGCCCGAGACGTTCTCCCCTGGATGGGCATGGGGAACCCCACCGGGACCCTAATAGAGGATAAGCGGGAGATAATGAATGAATGATATTATTTAGACGAACTATATATTAAATGAATAATATAAATTAATGTTTAGCACTGTTAGAAAGCTACTTCACCACTCGTTCTTTTTATCAGGCCATGTTTAAAATAAATACATTTTCCCTGGCAGCGTTAAATTTAAATAAATTAAAAAAAATTGATGCTCTGATAAAGAAAAGAAATATGTTTTAATAACCTTTAAATACGAGGCAAAAGGAATCTCTTTCTCGCTGTTTTACCTGAACTTTTGGTCCTTTTGAAGAATTTTGCGTTTACAGATGACCCACGGTAACTGTGGGTTCAATATTGGATTTAGAACTAAGCTTATAAACTTTGTTCATAATCGATTTCTCTGTTTTATTACCCGGTATTAGTATTATTAATATTATCATAATGTATTGCTATAATAATAAATAATATAATATAATAAATATAAAATTCTTTTTTTCTGGTTTTTAAAGGACGCATTTGCCATAAAGAGTAAAAGTTTTTCTTTTTAAATCTCAAAACGGTGGATTTTGTAAGTGAAAGTTGAAGTTTGTGTTTTGTTTAGTTATGTACCTTATTTTAAACCATGTTGTGTAAGTGACTTAAGTCTCGTTATATATATTAATCATATAGGAGCTTTACTACCACCTTAAGGCAGTTGTTTAGTAGGAATAATGAACAGGATATATGAAGTTAGCTATACCTGAATTTTCTTGTCTTTTAGACAGTTATTTCATCCTTTCTGGCTTGTGTTTAGTAAGACAGGCAGATGGTTGCTCGATTTGGGTGTTGGGTGTCATTTTAATTGAAGCAAAGCAAACATTTACTCTGCCGCTCGCCGCCTCCTCTGCACCCCCAACCCGAAACTCATTAATCGTGAAACAACAATGCAATGAACAGAACTCAGGCATATGTGGTGAAAAGCAAAATCAACACTGATTTATTGCACACTGATAGTTCCAATAGTGCCATAGCCGTCTGACAAAACGGCAACGAGAAATAAAACAAATAAAATAGAATAATAGAACAAATAAAAAAAAAGATTTCAGCAAAATAAATTTTTGTAATAACAAGCAATTTATTTACAATAAAATAAAAAACTGTTTAATATATTTATTTAGAGTTGGGGTACAATACAGTTTAGTGATTTGTAGTCACATTATTTATATTAAATACATTAAAATGGGGGCGGCACGGTGGCTTAGTGGTTAGCACGTTCGCCTCTCAGCACTAGGGAGTCCCGGTTCGAATCCCCATCTGGGTGGAGTTTCTATGTTCTCCCCTGTCCTCGTGGGTTTCTACCGGGTTATCCGGTTTCCTCCCACAGTCCAAAAACATGGATCAAGTCAATTGAATTCTCCAAATTGCCTCATATAGAGTGTGTCTGTGTGAGTGAGTGTGTGCCCAGCGATGGATTGGCACCCTGTCCTGGGTCTATCTGCCCAGCACTCAAAACATTCTCCCCTGGATGGGCATGGGGAACTCTATAACTTCAGTTATAACAGTCATTTGTCTAAACATTGTTTCGACAATCTATTGCATTATTAGAACAATTATTTTAAATACTGATAGATGCAGAATGTAACTGCACCTCATTTAGATTTGGTCATTCAGCAGATGCTGTTATCCAAAGGCCTTGCCTGTATGTTAGAGCAAAGACCATTGAGCTCCCACATAAAGAATCAGATTTTGCCCTCAAAAGATTCCCAACAGAACAGAATCTCTTCTTGATCCAACATATATATATATATATATATATATATATACACACACACACACCATATATACACGTCGGATTGTGGACCATATGATGGTGTAGATAGTATGCATGTCTTCCTCTCAACAATGGTTCGAATGGGTTTCCTCCGGGTTCACTGGTTTCCTCCTGCAGTCCAAAAACATGGGTTTCAGGTATATTGAATGCTTTAAATTGCCCCATATGGTGTGTGTGTGTGTGTGTGTGTTTGTGTGAGCATACCTAGCGATAGATTGCCGCCTGTCTTGGATGTATCTGTCCAGCACCCGGAAATTCTCCCCAAGATGGGCATGGGGAATCCCCCCCGTGACGTAAGTAGAGGTATAAACGGAAAATAATAAATGAATGAATGAATCAGTTTGCGTATTTTGGATCCAACAGATTTGTGTGGGTTTTTTTTTTAAATAGACACTTGAATATATACACAACCTTATCGTCTTACACTGTTAAGGCTGACATGTATTCAAGGATGATGAGTTCTCTAGAAATATCTTACTTTTACATACAAAATAAAGATAAAGATTTCTTGGCAGTGTTATTTCGGGTTGTGGGCCACACGATGCTGTAGTGGTAAGCACATCTCTGGCATTAAAATCTGAAACCAGTAACCTCTAAACAACTTGTCTTCCCAATTTTACTCCATGGAAACTGGTTTCTACACAGTCCTTTCCTCAAGTTTTTACATATTTAAGATAATAATTCAGTTTCGTGGGTGGCACGATGCACCCGAAACATTCTCCACTGGATGAGCATGGGGACCCCCATGACTCTAGTCCCTAGGACTAAGAGGAAGATAATTAAATGAGATGATTATTTTGATAATATGAGATTAATTATTCAGTTTTATTTAAACAGAAAGCAGATTTTACAGGGATTTTACATCACATCAATGCTAAAATTCATGTTCAGAGAGATAATAATTAAGTGAGAGAGCATGAGGACCTGTTTTTATACATGCTGGAGTACTCTCCATGCCAATCCATGGAAGAACATTTAGAGGGCTGGGCAGATACATACAGAACAGGGCGCCAATCCATTGCTGGGCACACTCACACTCCCTCACACAAACACACAATATAGGGGCAATTTAGAGCCACCAATTGACCTTGAACTGTGTGGAAATATCAAAGTGTCCCATTCCTATGAGTCACAGAACAACACAATTTCCAGATCCACAAAGTTTGTTTACTTAATTTGAAAGTAGCATAAGTTTAAATGGCATAAGTGTCTTCTTAATGACAGAAGTGGTTACAAGTGATAAAGTCTTAGAAAATCTGACAAATGTCTTTATTTGTTGTTGGACTGTTGGAACCAGGACCTTATTATTACCGTGACACCCATGGGGCGACTCTAATAGAGCTATTCAGAGTAGTCAACTCCCCTTCGATTCATGTTTTTGGTCCTTGGGAGAAAACCAGAGAAAACCCAAGCAGACATGGGAAGAACATCGAATCTTCACCTAGTTTGGGATTTGAAACTGGATCCCCAGCCAAACAATAAACACAAAATTATCATTACTACTTGTTATTTTTACTTTTATTGTTATTATTGCATTAATATATAATGTGATACATTAATACATAATAATACATAATGCCCAGAGATAGATTGGCGCCCTGCCCTGGGTGTATCTGCCCAGCACCCGAGACATTCTCCCCTGGCATGGGA
>JAFMOD010001841.1:96184-114755 GCA_019802435.1 Corydoras maculifer
TATATATATATATATATATATATATATATATATATATATATATATATATATACATTTATACTTATATATAAAAATGCTACACTAAACACCAGTTTTATTCTCTACAAAAAACAATAAATCCACTGTATAAATGCATCACATAAGAATTTATGTATTCTGGCTTGAATATAAAGCTAGATTGAACACTAGTTTCATTCATTCAGATCAGATTGCCAGATGGGAAAGCACGAGTCATCACTCCAGAAAATGTTTTCACTGCTCTAGAGTCCAGTGGTGGCTTGCTTTACACCACTACATCCGACACTTTGCATTGCACTTGATGTATGGCTTGGATGCAGCTGCCCGACCATTGAAACCCATTCCATGAAGCTCTCTGGACACTGTTCTTAAGATAATCTGAAGGCCACATTAAGTTTGAAGTTCTGTAGTGTTTGACTCTGCAGAAAGTTGGCGACATCGCATGTCAGCATCCACTGACCCCTCTCCATCAGTTTATGTGGTCTACCACTTCGTGGTTGAGTTGCTGTCTTTCTCAAACACTTCCATTTTCTTATAATACAGATGACAGTTGATTGAGGAAAATTCACGACTGGATTTGTTGCACAGGTGGTGTCCTATTACAGTTCCACACTGGAATCCATGGAGCTCCTGAGAGCGACCTATTCTTTCACGAATGTTTGTAAAAACAGTACGCATGCTTATGTGATTGATTTTATACACCTGTGGCCATGTGGCCATAATTGGAAAACCGGATTTTGATCATTTGGATGGGTAAGCAAATACTTTTGGCAATATAGGTGTATCTGTTGCTGAACTAAAATGTACAGTACAAGACAGGAAGGATTTGGTTTCTTACCTTTCAGTTTAACTAGTTTTTAACTAATTAAGAATATTAGATGATTTTCAGGGTACCTTTAGCCAAGTGGGCACTGAGATTGGTTTCTCTAATACCAAACTGAACAATCAGTACAGAAAAACTATTAATATATGTTCAGGTTGATCATGTCTTCCATTGTTCCTTGTTTCTTAACGAGTGTTTTCTTGCTGACATTTTTATTTTACAGTAACATTTGGATTTGCTACCTTGTTAAGTGAGTAGAGAAACTAGATCAAGAAACAAACAAATATATTTTCAATAAATCATTTTTATTTAATGGAAATACAACATAATTTTCTTTTCCTTTGCACACTTAGTTGTTGTACTTCACTTTTCCATTTATGCATTTCAAAACACGGGATCACTTGTACAACAATATGAACAAATCCTTATTTCACAAATAGTTTTGAGATGAGTTACAATAAGTTACACTCGACATGCCAGAGTTTGAAAAGCAAAGACTTCCATTTTTCATTTAGTTTTCATTCTGATTAATAAATGGTGCATTTTAAGTCACAAAGAAACCAGTATGTGTATAAATGGTATTTGGAAATAGATTAAAATGTCACTAGCTGTATGGCCAAAAGTATGGGGACACAAATCATACCTACAACAGCTATTATGACCTCTAATTCCACTGACCCTCTTCAACAGCTTTCATTCTTCTAGAAAGGTTGAAATTAGTGGATAATCAATTTCTGAGCACAAACTCACTTACACACTATACTACAGGGGCAATTTAGAGCAGCCAATTGACCTTGAATCCATGTTTTTGGTCCGTTAGAGTAAACAGAATAACCCAGAAAAACCTGGATAACCCAGAAGAACATGTAAACTCATTTAAAATAGGATCTGAACCTGGATCCCCAGCGATGAACGCACACAGTGGTGACCACTGTGCTGCCCCCTATGAGCTATAAGAAAATTTATGTTGGACGAATGGTCCTAGCCAACAATTACTTTTTGTTTTTGTTCATTCAACAGGTGTCTGATGAGGTTTAAGGGCAGTCAAGTTTTTCCCACAAAAAGCCATGAGTATTTTGTCATGCCTTTCTAGACCTTGCAGTCATGCAAAAACATAAACAATGCCTTCCCTAAACGTCTCTTACTGAGTTGGAAGCATATAATTGTCCAATATGCATGACTAGGTGCATATTATACAAATATGGCAACAGGATAAAATAGCACACCTGAATTTATTGAGTGAGGTGTGTCCTAATACTTTTGTCCATATAGTACATAAAGATAATTGAAACGCAACCCAAACAACCCATGTTTATGACCAGTGACGTCACATTCAGTGGTAATACTTCTGTTCTGAAAATGGTAAATAAAATCAGGTGTGGTTTCAGGAGTCTTCACAATTAATGAAGTATTATTTAAGTGCCTCATTATCCTTCATTTCAACATTGCATTTATATTAGATCATGTCAATTCACAAGATCAAACAGCTTCAATTTATTTAAATACATTTTTAAAACCCCACACAAGCCGTTCATAAACCGAAACAGCACCAAATACAACCATCAGAGGGGCTCATGATGGGTTTCATGTAGTTTAAAATACTCAGCATATATATATTACATGATAATAATAATAATTAAAACAACTAGTACCACACTTAGTACCTCACTTTATCCAACAGTGACATAGAGAATGGAATAAAAAGTAAGCATTATTTGTAAATTGTGGGGTTGGCGGTTGTAAAACTTTTTAAATATAAGATTTATAAATAAAAAAATCAAATCAAGGCTTTAAATTCCATAAAACAACTTAGGATGATTAATGAGTGTGAATATTGTCAATTGATCAGTTTAGGTGGATTTAAAACATAATGATCATGCAATGTGAGATCTTCCTATCTGTTTCTTTAGCATTCAAAATAAACCATTATCACAACATGAATTAGAATATTTACCCCGCATCACTTCATTTAAATTTATTTGGACCCATGATATTTGATTACTGACAGGTTTCAAGGTTCAAGGACAAATCATATGGAGCCAAGCTGTCATGTAACTGGAGGGTTTCATTATGGAACGAGGGCGGATGTATGACTGCCACTGAAAAGTTGGTTGTAAGAATTAAAGTCCTTTCCAGTTTATAGGTCTCGTCTCAGGATAAGCATAGGAGGCTGTTGTAGAAGGGTTTTAGCAAGTGGTAGCTAGAGACTGGTGTATAGGTGGTTGGAAACAGCGAACATGCTCTACTGTAGAACTGTCTGTCTCTACAGCCTTCATATACTTGTTGAGAATAGCGAAGATCTCGTTGTTGAGGATCTGGTACTTTCGGATGCGGTCTGCCATTTTCTTTAAGGGCTGAAATATAAAAAAGTACAGTTAATAATATTTAGTCTTTGTACTGTGTATGCACATGTATTTATGGACCTTTCTTTGTGCAATGAAGCACAGTCATGCCTAAGGAGAAACGGGCCTTCCCCACTAAATTGAATATTAAGCTGTATTTCCATTTAAGGCACATGATTTTAAATGTTGTCTTGTATTTAACACATTGATACAAAAGTAAAGAGGTCAGAGGTGTGCCTTATTGTCAATAATATTACAGTTGGACCAAAGAAGTGGAATTACCCATTTTATAAAACTTAGTAACACAAATAAAGCAAATTAAAATGTGAATTCTTATGCTGCTGCAACAGTGACCTCTACTCTCTGTTCTAGACAGCAGGATGCTCTTGATGGTCCATTCTTCTTCTCTAAATGCGTTTCTTTTGAAGTGTCACCAGATTCTCAATTAAAACATTGCCAGAGCACGACAGCAAATCTTAGAGGATGTTAATATCAACCGAGGATAAAAAGGACTTTGATTATTAAACTAATTTAGAAGATGATTATTATTTTTTTTATCACCACATACTCAGATCTGATGGACAGAACCTTGAAAATCTATTGGACTAGAGTCTTTGCAGTCCTACAGGATGTCATAAGGACTTCATAAGAAGTAATAAGACAGCACTCCAATTAAGGTGCTATTTCCACCAACCACGTTCTTGATGATCTCATCCTTGCCGTCCTGTCGCTGAACCTTCAGCAGGTGGTAGCAGAAATCAAAGAGGTCAAAACGCCGCTGCTGACCCAACAGCACTATTATGGCACAGCCAGCCCAGTTCAGTCCGTCCCCAAAACACTGCCTGAACATAGAAATCCAAGCAGAAAGCACAAACTCAATTACGTCATTTAACAAAAATCAACTTGCCACCTGCAACAGCACAAATATCAGTGTTAAATGTTATGCACCCCAACCATTTCTTGCCTTTATACACATTGTCCATGTTATCATATGAATGCAATCTGTAATTCTACCAATAACAGACCATAGTCCGAGTGTTTCTACACATACTTTGTAAATGCCCTTCACTCTTTTTTTTTAATAATCAGGACCTCTATAGGAATACATAGTAGTTTTTTTTTGGATGATGGATGACTCTTAACACATTCAGATTAGTACAAGTGTATCAGACAAAGCAGTACCGCTGGAGCTCATAAACACTTTTACTGTGTACTCTTTATTAAACCTTAGTATTAAACCTTATTGCTTTACCTTGTAGTGGTACAGTTTGTGTTATTTATCTGCCTGAAGATTGGTTATTTTCTGTCCAATATTATTTACATCATGCTGGATGATATAAATTAGCAGATTTGGAACAGACTTGTGGAGGCGGTGCAGCACCGGTGCATGCTGTCTTTATGGCAAATAAGAACATGCAAATACTAATACAGAAGTGGTACGGTGTCATAGTGTTGAGTATGTTCGCCTCCCAGCACAAGGTATCAAGGTTAGCAATCCAATCTGGCTGGAGTTTCCATGTGTGTTTTCTCCAGGTTCTTCGGTTTCTTCCCACAGTCCGAAGATATGGACATAAGGTGAATTGGTTGCTATAATTTGCTCCTATGAAGTGTGTCTGTGTGAGTGAGTGTATCATAACAATGGCTTGGTGATCTGTCCTGGGCATACCTGCCCCGTGCTGAAAGCGTTCTCCATGGGAGAGGATGGGGATAGAAAGGGGATCCCCCACATCAGTATATAATCAGATAAGATAAAATACTAATCCATATTAGAATGTCATTTACTTAAAATAAAAATTTACATACTTTAAATAAATAGAAACATTTTATTTGTGATCTTAGACTTCTAGCCCCAAACAGCTAAAATGCCAATACAAGCATGCAGCACAAGGAGAGTGGAGCAGTTCAGGCTTATTGGTGATATAATCTTACTGCTGGCAGAATGATCAACAAATACGTTTAAAACTGTTTTAATATGACACACCCTTAGATGACTTGGGTAATATTTAAACCATCATGAAATTAAAATCAATAAAAACACAAACTACGGGCAGCTCCACTACTTGCACAAACACACACACATGAACGCACTTTTTTTCTTTTCTCGGATCTAAAAGCTGTGTACGTTCTTTGTTTATTTTGTTCATAATAAAGCTAGAGAACAACACCTGCATGCCAGTTTCTTACGTACTCTGCAGTAAACTCATGTGTGCCCACTGGAATGCAGTACACAAACTGCATGGCGCTCCAAAGTCGATGGAACTCCATACACTCGTCCACATGCATGACACCGTTGCTGGGTGGAGGACCACGCCACACGCTATCTTGTAGAAAGCTCCGAATGCGCGTAAGTATGACCTCAAACATAGACAGTCCACAGCATAGCCTCTCCTTGGTCAGCAAGTCACCCTCTCTTGCAATAGCAATTTGCTGTCGGTAAGAAGAAATTAATTACAGTGTAAATTTATCCATAAAAAGTAATACATTTTATTAGAATATGTCTTTGCACAGAAATGAATACAAGATAAATTAATTACTTATGATAATTTAAAATAAATTACAATAAGTTGGAACAAATATCACTATAGCGGGTTAGATTTTGTTTCATTAAAGTGCACTCACCAAACCAAGATTTGTGCCTCACAGTTCTCCAGTTCAATAAACATTTTTCTTATGTTTGTACAGTATATTTGGGTTAATTTTACATGTTACAAAGTTATTAACCATTCAAAATGTAAAAACCTAAGCCAATAATTATAAATAAAATAGCAAGGAACCAGCCTTCATCGTCACACCATGTACCATGGCTGACATGCCCTTGGGCAAGAAAACCTAACCCTGATTGCTCCCCACCACTCCAGGCATGTGTGCTCACTTCACCAGTGTGTGTATGTGTGTGTTTCACTGCATGGGTTAAATGTGGTGGACAAATTCTTCTGTGTGCAAGCATAGTAGGCAAAATAGATCACTTTATCAATTATAAAAACAGAAAATTTTCCTTTACAAAATGTGTTATTTTACTGATTACATTAGACGGGTGGGAATCTCGGAGTATTTTACAGTAGCTCGTTAGATTGTTGGTGTCAGAGGATGTAAAATGAAAAAAAAGAAACATTAAGCACTGTGAACTAAATTGATCAAATGTTACAAAGCACATTTTTCTTCTTTACAATAGTTTTTCTTCCAAACCCAAACTTTATACGCAGTTGGCATCTCTCACCTGTGGAGTGCCGAGCCTTTCAATGAGCGGAACCAAGTGCAGCGGAGCGTACTTTGCCTCCAGTCTCTTCATCCTCACCTCCAACCGCTCACCCTCTGCACACCAAGATAAAAAAAACAGTGCTCAAAAGGAACTGCACCTGCTGTATTCATCTCTATAAATGTTTTTTAAAGTTCAAATACTGTGACACATTTTGCTCTTACCCTTAATATACACTCTAGGAAGAATGTTCTGGAATGGAGCAGCATGAAGGAGGTCACAAACTTCTTCCTGTGACTAATTTCGAACAAACAAGCGAGAAAACCTAATAAACAACAAATCTGTTACACACATTGAAGCCAGTAGTGCTTTAATGTGAAATTCCACAGGCCACATGCACACCGCAGTGGGAAATGTGTTAGTGGACAAAGTGAACCTTGGGAACTCCACAGCAAGTGTAGCTGTTAGAGTTAAAAGGTCTTTTGCGTCGGATCCTGTTGGTTTCATGTGCATTTTCCTTAGATTTGCTACATTCATACACTATATTGACAGAGAAAAATTTGCTTAAGAGGCAGAGGTTGCTTTTCAGTTTTATTGGAAGTTTAATTTCCAGAAAGCACAAATTAATATTTCCCAAGAAATACAAAATTATTAATAATACAGTTGGATAATTTGATATCTCCACAAATTTACAAATCTGCAAGTCTTTGTAATGTGTCAGGAAAATGGAGTCTCTAGGCGAAACCCACATAGGCGACGCAGTTAAAATCAACTGCGAACCTTCTTGGTGTGAGACAAAAGTCCTATTGTTTGTTGTGTGATTGTGTTTCCCTTCGTGAAATTAAAAAGCCTAATATATATATATATATATATATATATATATATATATATATATATATATATATATATATATATATATATATATACACGTTTCTGATTCTGATGCTAAATGCTCATTCCACTGAGAACATTATTAGTAGAGTAAAGCATGGTGGTGGTAGCATCATGCTGTAAGGATGCTTTTAATTAGCAGGAAAATGGGTTAGGGTAAAGATCATCTTGGATAAGGCTAAATACGAGTCACAATACTAGACTAAGCATTGTTCTAGTCTGTAATGCACTTTAAAATGTTGCAACAGAACATATGATTAAGTAAAATCCCAAATTTTACATAAGACTGTATATAATATAATAATGGATACTTAATTTAGTATTTGTAATGTGGTTACTGTAATTCAACTTTTTAAAAAAGTAAAAATTTTATTCAAGTAACAGCTCAGATTTGTATGTGTTAATGTTAAAAATGTGAGGAACTTTAAACAAGCACAAGATCCACATGTGAAACAGTTGAAAAAAGAACAACCCTGGAAGAAACAGTATAAGTGAAATGAAGGCCACATTGTGGCCAGATGTGCCATGTTACAGCAAGCACAATTAACCAAGCACCATCGTGTCCGGAAGTAAAGGTATGTCAATGAGAGATCTGCGTGCAACGATCGGCCGACACACTCTGCACATCTTAGAACCCACACATATAAACGAAGAAGTAGAGAAAAGCGAGCATAGTGCAAATACTTCATAATGCATCAAAACAAATCGGTGTATCAGTACAGAACATCACAAGCAGCAAGAATGTGGTTTGCCAAACTGTCATAGATGCAAAGTACACAAGAATGTTTGTTTTTGTCTTTTAAGAAAATAACTAATGCAGATATTTATAAGAAGTATGCAGACCAATTAAGATTAATAACATTGTTAACTGATTTTTTGATTTTAAACAAGGGACCATTTTCTACAGCAGGGCTTTTTATCGTTTTATTTCAGCAAGACCACCCAATGAAGAAGAAAATGACCCAAAAACCTTCTGAAGTCCTCATACATGCTTATTGATCTCAGATACTAGTGAAGTGCAATATATATATTTACCAGCTAAAGTGATATGAAATTTGTAAATTAATATGTTTTACCTTACTTAATAATCACCAATTTAACATTCACTCCCTCTTCTAGGGTCGCAGGGGGGTTTTCCCTTGCCCATACAGGGGGGAACGTTTTGGGCGCTTGGCAGATACATCCAGGACAGGGAGACACTATCAGTGAGCACACTTACTCACACAGACACACACACAAACACACGCTATATGGGGCAATTTAGAACAATCAATTTGCTTTGAAGCCATGTTTTTGAATTGTGGAAGGAAACCGGAGAACCCGGAAGAAACCCTTGCTTACACAGGAAGAACGTGGAAACTCCACCCAGATTGGGATTCGAACCTTAATCCCCAGCGCTGAGAGGCGAAGGTTCAAACCACTAAGCCACCTTCCAGTGTCAAGGTGGGTTTCATCCGTGTTCTCCAGTTTTCTCCCACAGTCCAATAACATGGATCCAAGGTAAATTGAATGCTGTAAATTGTCCCATATAGTGTGTGTGTGTGTCTTTGTCTGTGTGAGTGAGTGTGCCCAGTGATAGAGTGGCGCCCTGTCCCCGGTGTATCTTCCAGCGCCTGAAAGGTTCTCCACTGGATGGGCATGGAGAACCCCCACGCGACCCTAGAAGAGGATTAAGCGAAAGATAATAAATGAATGAATATGTTTTATATATACTGTACGTATACATGTTGATATCAATGCAAATTTTGTGGTATAAAAAAATGCAATCTTATCTCTTAAGATAAGTTATATTGAATTATTAAATTATGCTGTATTATTTTTCAAACCTTAGTTTATTGTGTAAATACCATTTTATTATTTAAACATTTTAGACTTTATATGTTTTAAAAAATTTTTTATTAAGAAGCACTTGAATTAAAGATTTCAAGGACAGTGATTAGTTGTCATGGTTTTTATGGTGAAGCTTGAGACACTTGTCCTTGATGAACAAATAAATGAGCATTTTAAAAACTATGACCCCAAAAAAATTAATTATAAAAATGTAAAAATACATTTATTTAATTATTGTCACAAATGCTCAAAGACTAAAGGCAAACTACATGCAAAATTTAGTGTAGACCACTGAGTTTTAATGTAATTAGGAAATTCTTGAAAAAGCTAAAAATGCATTGGTACTCATTAAAAAAAAACATTTTAATCACGTGTATCTTTGAATCCATGGCAAAGTAAGGCACTATTGAGAATAAGGAAAAGGAAAAGAAAGAGCAAACAGTGAAAATATGCGATATGTCTGTGTGGTTTGTTACAGGAGTTTAGACCTAATTTCTTACCACCTGTTGTTGATGCCAGCGTGTAATGAGAAATAAAGTTGCATTTTAGAGGCAGATGACAGCACTATCTTCTACATCACTCGCATCCACACAGCAATGATACATATAGCTAAAGATACAAAAGCTTGACAAAAGGTCAAAAATCCTGTAGGCTGTAAATTTAAGAGCTGCAAAGAACAATCAATAGTATAAAAAAAGACAGTACATAGAAAATGGAGGTAAATTTAAAGCACCAATAAGCAGAAAAAATGTGAAATCATTGTCTGATAATAATTATTGTTTGTGGTTTTGGGGCAGACAATACACAAGTGTTTTAATTTAGTCATAAACTACATAGGTAATGATCAAGTAATGAAAATATTGATTAAATTATAACAAACTTGTTTTTATCTCAGTATTTCCTTCTTAATCCTCTACTTGGGTCACAGGAAAGGCCCACATAGGGAAGCACATTTTCAGGTGCAGGGCAGGACAGGGTGCCAATCTATTGCTGGGCGCACACTTGCACCAACAGTCACTATATAGGGGCAATTGAGAGCAGCCAATTCACCTTGAGTCCATGTTTTTGGACTGTGGCAACCAAAAAACCCAAAGAAAAGCCACGGAAACAAGGAAACTCCACCCAGATCAGGATTTTAACCTGGATCCTCAGTACAGTGAGGTGGATGTGCTAACTACTATGCCACCATGCCTCCCCAAACTTGTTCTTAATACTTTATAAAAGTATTTAACCTTTAAAAATGTGAAAGACATTCAAGTGTTTATTTTACATAAAAAAATATCTATAGCGTATTTTTGATAATAGTATTTTTAATAAAGCATTATAATAAAGCAATAAGGCAGGAGAGGGCGTGAATTATTGTGAACTAATTACAGAAAAAAAGAGGTGTTATTAGGAATGACAATCAGCGGAATAGTTACACCTCTTTCCCATAATTTTCTCACAATAATGCAAAAACTCGCTTTAAACTTATTGCTTTTTAAACTTATTGCTTTAATAAATGGTTACGAACACACTATAATAAAAAAACAAGGTTTAATTAATAAGTTATATGAAAATATATTAAAAGCATAAACGTTAATAAACTGGTGTTTTGCGATGTAATCTAGTCTGTCTTTTGAAGTAAATGCTGATCGCTGTTTGACAGGTTTAACAAGCAAACACTGCCATCTAGTGACCAAATTACAGAATGCAGTTTATAAAAAAAAACATGAAAAATAATGTATTGTTTATCACACATTGTTGATACAAATGTATGCATTATTGACAACTGCTTAGCCAATTATATTTAAGGACCAGAAATACCCATTTTATAATGCATTTTAAATTCCAGATTCATAAAATGTTTCTTTTGATTAAAATAAGAAGAATCAAGTTTCTTACCAGAGCTTGCTCTATAAGTAGGCAAAAGAGGATTGCATTTCCAACCTCTCTCAGGCTCTGGAACACATCAGTCTTAAGCTCAGCATATTCAATAATATCCTTCAACTGGTGATGAAAAAACTCCAGAATTCCTAAAAACCATCAGCAACATATGAACAATTTTATTATTACGGTTTTAAAAAAAAGGTTCCAAAGGAAATGAGGACAAAATCACGGAGCCTGAAATGGCGACCATCTCACCAGGAGAGCCGTACTCGTGGCGTGGCAGTCTGCAGATCTTAGGCATCACCTCTATTAAAGTCTTTACATATTGCAGGATGGTGCCCTGAAGCTGATCAGCATGCAGTAAGAGATATAGAATAAATTAATTTTAGGCACATATTTTAAAAGGGATACAATGCTAATGATATTTAAAATAATGATTAGTGTATTTACTGGCAACATTCTTTTTAAATACTAGATTCTGATTGGTCAACTTGCAATTATATTATTTAGCAGACACTTCCAAAGTGACTTAAAAGTATCTTAACTTGATGGTTGGGGGTCAAAACACAGGAACAACACCCCTGGAGCATAGAGAGTTAAGGGTCTTGCTTAGAGACCCATCAAAGAGCAATCACCAAACACACGATTGATTTTAGGGATTAGATATGGTAAGGCTAAAAAGTGCTGATAGGTGGCTATACTGGTACAATGTTCATTAAGATTTAAGATACATACAATTTACCAAAGGTTTCATAGTAATTATAAAGTTCTAAAGCAGAGTTTAGCAGTATTATGTTTAAGTGATTAAAAACTAATACAATAAATAATAAAAATAATCAGAAAGACTGAATCTGTTTATGACATGGACTACATCAGTGGTAAAGAAGCTGGATATTAAGATTCAATCTGTCATGACATTGACATGCAATGTCGAAAACCTGTCCCGACTTCTGTCATATTCTGTAATAACATGTAATTGATGTGAAGAGTTATACAAATCATGACACCAGTACTGGTGGACATAACAGGGCCTTAGCAATGAGTGATTTCATAATGCATACTTTATAAACATATAACACGGATATCAATTTATTCATTATCCGTCATAATAAATATATAGTAAAAAGAGCACAATCTCACACACACACACACACAGCACCCATGTGATGAAGTCATAAGCAACATACTACTCCGTTGTTATAATAACCACAAGGACGGCTCTTATCCAGAGTTACACGTATTTAAACTTACGTCATTGAGTTTTGGGTCATTATATGCATGTATGACAGCAGAAGCCATTTAAGATATAGATGCCATAGTTTTGACCATTGAGGTCCGACAAAGGATTCTGAACTATAGAGCATTACCATGGCTTCTTCTAACACCTCAACACAGTCACATGCTCTCTTCTCAGTTAAGTTCCATCAAATGTCCCTAATTCTTATTTTTTCTTTTAGTTTATTCTTCAGTATGGCACAGTGGGAAGAATGTCAAGCACCCTGAGGTACGGTTTAAAAGTCATCACTTGTGCGATGATGCAACATAGCAAGAGGGGGCGTGGGCTAAGGTATCAATGCATTACTTTTATTATGCTTTTTATGATAAATTTAATCCTTTCTTTTGTCTCCTGTGGTTCTGTCTCATGTGACTGGGTTTAGTATTTTGAGCGAATATGTCAGAAATCAAGTGAAGGAAAGGGTTTCAGTTATCTAATTGTATTTGCCATTTAGCTTTCTGTCCATTCTAAAGTCTTAAGGGTACAAAAGGAAATTTCTTCTGATGAAAAATTTTTCAACTCTACCAAGCTCTTGACAATTTTGAGTAGCTCCTCCATGACGACAGCAATTCCCTGGTAACCGAGGAGACGACAGATGGTTTTAAAATGCGGGGGACCCACAAAGTTTCTGTAAGAACTGTAGATGTGCGAATACGCGATGTTCAGAGGCTGTGAAGCAGAGAATGACAAACACATTTTAGAAAAATGAAAAATAAATAATTTTTTAATTGTGAAGTAGAACACTTTCAAATCATTTACAATTTCAACAAATATAGTATTAATAATAATGTTTACATTCAGAATTTTACAGACTCAGACATGCTCAGACATACCTTGGAACCATATAGGTAATACGGCTGAACATTGGCTGGCTTATCCCTCTGGGGCTCCTGTGTGAAAGGAATTGCTGTGCGCACAAATCTGGCCAAAAAGCATATAAATAATAAATGACAAAAATATATACTAAATTAAAGTTAGTTAAATAGGAAGCTTTCTATTATTTGTACACAGAGTGTAGAAATTAATAATATAACAATTCACTCATATACAAGGTTTTTTTTTTGGTCTGAGGCAGATTTGGTTCGATTAAGGTTTGGGGTAAATATGCACCATAAGATGGCACCAACCTGTTCGTGGAGCCATTGTAGCAGTAGTTTGGCAAAAAGTCAAAGTTAAGTTCCCAGAAGACATGCAGGGTGATACGGCCATACGGAGCAGAAACGTTGTGGTTGGCCTCCCGGAACATGGCGTCAAAACTGTCCAGTGTCATGTGCTTGGATAACAGTCGATGAGTCAGTCGATTGATTTCCAGAAGCCACTCAAGTTCCTGACAATTTAGGTGAAATAAAGGTTATACTTTATGAGCGTGGGTCAAAGAGTAAAATCAAGCAGTTTGACTGCAGTGTTCAGAATTTTTTACCACTATAGAAGTGAGGTCTTCACTCTCAAAACGGCTGATGGCATGTTCCAGCGATTTGTACATGGCTGCTGAGATTCTCTGAGTGATCAGCCTGTTCAGGTCAATGGAACGACCTAGGAGCTAAATAGACAAAAACACAGGCACATTTAACAGATTCAACTAAATCTTTGGTAAAGAATGTGCAGATACTTGCAGTAATGTAAAGTAAAGTTAACTTGTCTATTAAAACAAATGCAAGTATGTGTCCACACATTCTGGATGTATAGCACGATGTCACCATCATGACAACATAAACATATAATCTATATAAAGATTTAATCAAGTGAATAAATCATAGAAAATGTGTTAAAACAATAAAAACACAATGAAAAAACATGGTTGGATTCAAATTTGTGTTTATTAAAAGTATAAATGTTAATAAACCGGTCTTCCGTGACGTAACCTAGTTTTTAAAGTGAATGCTGATTGGTTTCCAGTCCAAATAATAGAACACAGTTTATAAAATACATCGAAAATAAATGTATTGTATGTCATGTGGGCGGCACGGTGGCATAGTGGTTAGCATGTTCGCCTCTCAGCGCTAGGGATTCCCGGTTTGAATCCCCATCTGGGTGGAGTTTCCATGTTCTTCCCGTGTCCGCATGGGTTTCCTCCGGGTTCTCCGGTTTCCTCCCACAGTCCAAAAACATGGATCAAGTTGACTGAGTTCTCCAAATTGCCCCATATAGAGTGTGTTTGAATGAGTGAGTGTGTGCCCAGCAATGGATTGGCGTTCTCCCCTGGATGGGCATGGGGAACCCCACTGCGACCCTAATAGAGGATAAAGCGGGTGATAATGAATGAATGTATATCATGTGAAGCAGTGCATGTTATTGTCAAAAAGGTCACAGCTGGACAAACAGCTCAGCCAATCAGATTTAAATACCGGAACTATATATTTTATAAATCTATAAATATATTTATTTAGTGCAGTGGTTCATAAACGTTTTAGATGAAATACCACCCATTATCAAATGAAAACTATTAAATATCACCTATGTTTTTTGTCACGGAACAATATTAAAGCAATTTACTGTATATTAAAGCAATAAGGTTCCAGAGGGCGTGAATAAGTCCCAAAAAAGAGGTTTTGTTAGGTACAACGCTTAGCGGAGTACAGTTACACCTTTTTTTCATGATTTATTCACAATAATACACAACCTGGACAGCACGGCAGCTTAGTGGTTAGCATGTTCACTGTCAACGCTGGAGATTCAGGTTCGAATTCTGATCTGGGTGGAGTTTCCATGATCTCCCTGTGTCTGAGTGGGTTTCCTCCGGGTTTTCTAGTTTCCTCCCACAGTCCAAAAACATGGATTCAAGGTAAATTGAATGATCTAAATTGCCCTTTATAGTGTGTGTTTGTATGCTCAGCAATAGTTTGGCTAATAGAAAATTAAGCGTAAGATAATAAAAGAAAGAAAACACAGCCTCTAGGACCTTATTGCTTTTATAAAACGGTTACAAACATTCTAACAAAAAAAAACAAAGATTTGATTCATAAATGTTTTTAATAAAAACAAAAACGCTGATAAACTGGATTTTGTGACAATCTAGTGTGAACTCTGATCATGTTTCCCGTTTCTCTAACAATCAAATAACGCCACCTGGTGGCCAAAGTACAGAACACAACTTGTAAAATATATCAGAAAATGTGATGTATTGTATTATCTGGCGTACCACGTTGTGCTACTTGGCATACCACTAGTGGGACGCGTACGAAGAACCACTTAGATAATAGATGTCTATATAATGGAAGCCTTTATAAGCTAGAACATCTCATGGCATGGGGGAAGATGTCAAAAAGCAGCCAGGAGCGAGGTGGTATGCAAATTCCACCAGCCATAATGCATGATATGTAATGTATTCATGTATGTAATGTATTTTAAGTCGACAAAGTGCTGTCTCCTGTCCTCATTCTTTCCAAAACCTGTGACATCGTTACACAAAGATAATTACATTAAAAAAAAGTTTATCAGCCAAAGAGTTTTTGGAATTGTTTTGTAAAGTGCTGGCTGTTGATAAAATATGATACCGCAACACAGAAAAGTGAATACACTCGTCCTCCACACTTACAGTACCTTAACTTATCAAATTTCTGTAACAAAATGCTTTTTCTGGTTTGGTTCAGCATCAAATAAACATTTGCCACTTAGTGCTGTGTCATGGCATTTTGACATTTATAATTTATTTATTTATTTAATAAAAAGTTTAACAAAGTCTTATGTAGCTTATATGATGAACTGAAACATACTTAAATCAAATGTAATTTGAAGTGAAGTGTGTTAAAATTAGGGTTAGTTATGTATATCAATGTAGTGTTATGTAGTTTGACATAGTTTTGATCTTATAACATATTTTCAGTAAAGTAAAAAAACAAGAGTTTTGTTTTCATCTTTTCCAACTAAAATCAAATCATTATTTAAAGTCCAAGTGCATGATGGCACTGTACCTGCACGTGTCTTTGTTTAAGCAGCGTCTCATAGCGGTTGGATGGGGGGTAAGGAATGATCACGCCATAGTTCTTGCATTCTGCCCTGAAGCGCTTGTCTAACAAAACACTGAGACATAAAAGACATTCAGATTTACTGATTATATTACTTTCAAATAATACTGCCAAGTGAGAAGAGAAGTCTGATAAAATTTTACTAAAGTTAAAACATCTGAATGGGGATGTTTGGATAAACATCCATTCTGAGAACAAATAAACAAATAAAGTGATTGATTTTTACGAATTATTATCTTTTTATTTAACAGCAGTAGTTTTCCCTACTTAGTATGAAGGCAAATCAAATCCTGTCTTTAATCCTAATGGGTTCTGCAAGCAACAACATAATTGTTTGTCTGATGATGTGTGTAGCCTTATAAGCCGTGACATCACATGTGGGAGAAATATTTCATGGATCAGGAGTGGGACAATTGGCATTAAAATCAATCAGCTCTTGTATTTTAATGTGTTCAAATTGCACGTGGTATACCATTTCACCTGCGAGTTTGCAGGCATGTTTTCCAGCGGGGGTGCATACCCCGACCAAAGCTTTCGGCTTTCTCAGAGAGAAAAGCAGAATAGGTGGGGCAAGCGGAGGTTCCAGGATCTGTAAACGGTCGCTCATCACAGCAAAAGACAGAAAGGCGTGGAAGGCACCTGCCGACGGAGTGTTGGTGACCTGCCACTTTTGCATGGCCATCGGTGCAGAAGGTCGGAAGAGTCTGCGTGGACCAAAATGGCCCTCTTTCCACAGCAGTTTGTGCACACAATCACCATCCTTCCCTCCTACCCCCCTCCCCCACCAGATGTGTGACGGTAGTGCAATGGTGCTGGGTAAGGAGAGGTGACACATTGATATTGATTGCTCTGCCTCACAACGTGTACAGCCTTATAGGCTGTGACATCACATTCCACAAGGATGGGGAGCAGGATGTTATAGCCTTGAAGCACTTCTATGTTTTAAAATGGTTAAAGTAATGTGTGGATAAAGCCTGTTCCTAATGGGAGAAATCAGTCTCCTGCCCTCAATCGTGCCCACCCCATTACAAAAATATTCAGTTAAAAAAAAAACTAAATTCATATGCCTAAAAGATTTAAACAACAGATGTATATTAAAACAATTTTTACTACTATTACTACTAGGTTGTTCCTGTAGTTCATGCTGGATTCGGACGTTTTGAGGCAGTGAAATAGTGACTCACCTTCCAGCCATTGCTTTATAATAAGCAAATATCTGATCAGCCAATTTGTAGACAAACTGATCAAAACATAGGTTCACCTAGACAAGAAAAACAACCAACCAATGAACTCTAAGCTACATAAATAAAACTAACAAAATGACCATGTTAAATTTTCAAATAAGAAGTGTGCTTTACCTCAGCCTCGATTTCATCATAGAGGAACTGCTTTTTAAACTTGGTTAAAGCATAGTATCCACTATCATTGTACAAATCCAAGGGATATAAAACATATCTAAAAGATTTTTAAAAAATCAGAACAGAGTTGATTCCATACAGAAAGAAGATGCATAAAAAGTAGTCTATGGCATGCAAGTGGATAAAGTACAGTACTGACTCCATCATGGAGGGTTCTTTGGTCTCCAGTATATGGTCGGTAAGGATCCAGGGCATGGACATCTCAATAGGGAACTGAATGCGCCGACCCATGGTCAGTTCAAGAAAGAATTCTCGGAACCAAAGCTGCGATAGGTCACAGCACTGCTGCAGGGCCTCTGTGAGTCAATCGGGAGGGAGTTACGGTAAGACATGGTGGATTAAAGGCTGGATACTGGATTAATCCTTTAAACACTTACTATTTTAATAAGTTTATTGAATTTTCTGCATTGACTTCAAAAAGAATTTATATTCTGCCTCTATGGTGAAGCGTTCCCTCAAAACGTCAATAGGCTTTAAACCGATAAAACTCATCTATGTTTTTTCTCCAAGCTGAGTCTTGTCTAAATATAACATTTTCTATCTTCCGAGAACCAATTTTACAATTTTACATGGAGGAAACCCACGCGGACACGGGGAGAACATGAAAACTCCTACCAGACTGGGTTTTGAACCAGGAATCCCTAGCTCTGAGAGGCGAACGTGCTTACCAATAAGTGACTGTGCCGCCCCCTCAAAGATATGTAATTCATTCATTCATTCATTATCTTCCGCTTATCCTCTATTAGGGTCGCGGTGGGGTTCCCCATGCCCATCCAGGGGAGAACGTCTCGGGCGCTGGGCAGATAGACCCAGGACAGGGCGCCAATCCATCGCTGGGCACACACTCACTCACACATACACACTCTAAATTGGGCAATTTTGAGAATTCAATTAACTTGATCCATGTTTTTGGACTGTGGGAGGAAACCAGAGAACCCGGAGG
>JAFMOD010001841.1:116449-129915 GCA_019802435.1 Corydoras maculifer
CAAGAAAGTGATAAAAACAAAATACTAGATGTCGTATAAATAAAAAAAAAAAAAACACTGTACATGTGAGGGGCAGAAAGAATAAGGTGGTACAACCAGACATATACAGCACCATATGTTTGAAAAAAATGGACAATGGAGCAAGAAGGTGTGTTCAAAGTTTTGACTGGTACTGTACACAATTTAATCGAAGTACTGGGACAAAATGTCCTAAAGATAAGATATAGATTATTCAGATCTATTGGCAGTGAGTGTGTCATTCTAAAAAGCTAATGTGGTACTTTAATAGAATGGCACCATTGTAAGAAGGTTGTGACATTTTTCTTTAGTCCTAAATGTTTAATGTGGTGTATTAGTGGAATTTTTTTAGGAACCATAGCAAGTTATTCATGAAGTGTCAAACTATATCAAGCAGGGTCTCATGAATGCTGAGGCACATGATGCCTCACCACAAATGTCCTGCTTACTCAATATACACTCAGAGTTCTAAATGTCTCCTGGAATTAACATCAACTGTGCATTGGGATCTTAATGGCTTGGAGTACTACATCTAATTAGATCCATTATATCCATTATAAACTCTAAATAAAGCAATATGGCATTAAAGCAATAAGACAATAAATGCTACTAGACACTCTTACCATGATTTATTCCCAATAATGCACAACCTCGAGTGCTTTATTGTTTTTATAAAACAGTTACAAACACACTATAATAAAAAAAAAAGTTTTATTCATATATGTGTTTACTGAAAGCATAATCATTAATAAACTGGTCTTCCACAATCTAGTCCGGATTTTAAAGTGAATGCTGAGTAACAGGAACAGTGACAGAAAAAAAAACTGAAAATAATGTATTGTGCATCAAGTCATTCGTGTGCATTATTGTTAATAATGTCACGGCTGGACAAATGGCGCAGCAGATCAGGTTTACCGACGGAACTACCAGTTTTATAATAAAGCTGTAAGGTACGAGATAGTTCGCATTATTGTGAAGGGGTGTGATTAGGCACGACGCATAGCGGTTATGAAAAAACATGTTTATTCTAAACAACATTATTAATAAACTGGTCTTCTGTGATATTATACACTTTTTATATTAATTATGTATTTGTATTATTAGTACATAACATAAAATAATGTTCTATCACATTCAAAACTTGCACACATTGATAGGAATGTGAACTATGATTGGACAAACAACTCAGCCAATCATATTTAGAGACTAGCCGTTTTATAAAGCGTCCTTAAACGATTTGATTCAAAATAGTGTTAAACTTAACTGGCCAACAGAGCATGCTAACCTCAATCCTATCAAACAACTTTTGAATAAACGAGAAAAGATAGTTGCAAACCAAGTGCTTCCAAAATTGGTGTCTGAGCTCATAAATAGATAACTGTGCAAAAGTCCCAAATCTTGTAGAAAGACTTTTTTAAAAATAAAAGTGGTTATATTTGCAAAAAAATACTTTACTGTATAATAATGTCTGGATTTTAAATAGGAGATCATACACCTGTATATTTTTTAATGTTTCATATAGTGCATCTGAGACATCTACATCTTTAAAGGAAACTGTACAGTGTAGGAAGTGTAGAGGAATGGTTATTCCAACAAAATGCCTTGGGATAAGTGATGCACAACATTGGATTTCATAGTTTTTAGGGGCTCTAATGCTTGCAGTCTAAACTGTGTGAATGGACTGTTATGTGCCACACACAAACAATTACTTACCACCTCCATGACATGAGTGCTCCATTTGGAAAGGAGCTGCAGACCTCTGAGCGCCAGGTCAAACAGCTCTCTGTACTCCTCATCGGACTTTTGGCTGTCCAGACCAGATCCTGTCACAACCTCACTGTTGCTGTAGCGGGCTAGCTCAGAAATAAAACGGATGTGGTCGTCTCGGATCTGCACCATCTGCTCACACAGGTTATACTGGGGGCTAATGCTGCTCTGTGTGCAGGTCCACCTGAGGCAGGACAGGGAAAAATTGGATTAACACAAACTAATTCTGGTGCACTTTACTTTAAAAACATGCACATAAATATTCAACCAACTACAAAATGAACCACAGACAGATTAAATGGTACAGAGATCATTTAAGACAAATATTATTTTAGAAAGTTACAGATGCAATAGCACATTATAACACAGAACCTATCACAAACTTAAACAATTTCTCTTGTATGTATTATGCATCCCGTGTGTGAAGTTATAAGAATGTCCATGAATGCTTAATTTTTTTAATATAATTTCTCTCATTTATTTGTTTTCCCCACTCACTTTGATTTGTTCTCCTCATAATGGGCACTGGTCTCAATGTACCTGGACAGCTCGATCTGCATATCACCAAAGAGTGGCACGACCTGGAGCTATGAAACCAATTCAATCAAAAAATATTAAAAACAAGGAAACAAATCTTTTTTTTTCTATTCAGAATCATCCTAAATCCAACCTTAAAGAACTTGTCAATTTTGCTGAGGTTAATTCTTTTTTTGGCATCCAGCTTATAGATGTTGCTGACATTTCCATCCATTAGGTAAAGCCCAAAACCCATGACCTTAAAAACATAGTGCAGTCATAAATATCAGTATTTATCTACATCATTGACTGATTGATCAGACAGGTGAACGTGGACTTGTCACCTTGAGCAGCATGTGTTTCTCACTCGGTGTCAGGTACATCTTATTCTCATAGTAATCTACACAGATGTTAACAATGTCAGCCAGAAGCTCCTCATAGCCTGGGATTACTTCAAGCTGCTGATGCAGACACTGCAAACAGACAGAAGTCAATTCTGTTATTGTGATTCAGTACTGCAATGCAGAATATAAAGTAATTTTTGATCACACACACACACACACACACACACACACACACACACACACACACACACACGGTCGAAAGTTTTTCAGCACTTCAATTTTTTGCTGTTATTTATTATAAACTACTTAATTTAATGTTTCATTCTACTTTTAAATTAATACATGTTACAAATAAACAACTGGAGTCAAAAAAAATCATGGATTTTATAGACCAAAATGTATTGTAAACTTTTTAATCATCAAAGTTGTCATCTTTGGCAGAAATAACAGCTGAGCACACTCGTGGCATTTTATTTTATCCATACCAGAAAGTACAATGATCCTGCATGATGAAACCAAACATTTCACCCCTGAACACTTTTAGGACTATTTACACGAATCAGCAGCAGACATAAAATGACTGAACAAGCGAATCAGGAATATATATTTTTCTCAGTAAAAATTGTGACATTTGTAAATTGTTTTAAAAAAACTCTTTTTAACCTTATTTTATTAATTCATTGATTCATCATCTTCTGCTCGTCTACTAGGGGCGTGGGGGAGATACACTCCGGGGAGAAAGTTTCAGGCACTGGGCAGATAAACCCAGGACAGGGTGCCAATCTATCGCTGGACACATACTCACTCACACACACACACACACACACACACACACACACTCTATGTGAGGTAATTTGGACCATTTAATTTACCTTGATCCATGTTTTTGGACTGTGGGAAAAAAAACGGAAAACCTAGAGAAAACCTACGCAGACACAGGGAGAACATAGAAACTCCATGCAGATTGGGATTAAAAACTGGAATCCAGTGATGAGAGGTAAACGTGCTAACCACCAAGCCACGATGCCGCCCTTGCCTTACTTTATATTTTATTTATATTTAAGACTTTTCTACTTTTATCGTGTTTATCTGTTTATATAGTTTTTTAAATTCATTTTGTCATTTGTTTTATCATGACATTTTTAGATTTAAAATAAATATGGTATTTCTAAACTGCAATAAATAAATTAGACTTTAATGTTAGAAGGTTCGTCTTTTAAACCTTAGACAACAATATTAAAGAATAATTCACAACAGCATAGAAGGTGCTACAGGTGCAAACCTAAGTTCATTTCCTACCTGTGTTATTCTGTTGTGATTGGCCAAAAACATGGAAAGATTTTGGGACTCCTGGATTGACTGCGGGTCCGCCATCTTTCTGAGGAACTGAGCAGCTCTATAAAAACCAATCAGAAAGTCAAAAAGAAAGAAGAAGCATCTTAAAGATAATACATTGAAGAACATAAGTGCCCCATTTAGGAGAAAATTTCTCAGACCTCTTGTAAGCGGAGTGGTCATTCTTTACACTGCACTTCATGTTCTTGAGTTCGTCCAGTACAGCAAACATGTTAATGAATTTGCCCAATGTGAGTAGGTATGCTTCCGATACAAAGTCCTTCCTGCGCTCAGCATGACACAGTCGCTTCACCTCACTGCAAAAGCGCTCGATTGCCTTGCGCTAGAAAATAATCAAATGCTTAGGACACAAAACTTTAGTTTATGATATGATTTGGTTGCAAATGTTTTAGTAGAATGACACAATCATCTGATTTTAAAGTAAGAAGTATTAAGTAGGTAGTGAAACAAATTGAGAACTGCAGTACTACAATGCACATTTGTACATTTAGCAGACGTAGGCTTTGCAGCCGTATTGACTTGGTATCAAACAACCTCATAATTCAGTAAATCCAGTGATGTTCAGGAGATGAATGTACACAAAAATACATTTTAGCTTTTAAATATCTTTATGTTCCGAAGAACGGGACAGATAATGTAAATATTTGAAAGTTCTATTTTATTTTGCCATTGAAAAATGTGGTTAGACCCAAAGTGCCAAATATGGGAATAACTCACATGGTGAGCAACTTTTCACGAGCATAAATTTAGTGTTCGATGTATGTGAAAATTAATTATTACAAATAAACAGCTATGAAGAAACTCAGATATTTGCGACTACTTATTTATGTGTTACTTTTGTTAGGCAGTGTTTAGGTTGAGATGACGCTGAGTTGAATTTAGGTACTTAACTTCACAGCAGATAGTTATTTAGCAGACGCTTTTATCCAAAGCGACTTTCAAATGAGAAAACACCACAAGTCAGTATATAAGGTAAAAACACCTATACTCTGATTTCATCAACCTGATGATTATCCGATCAATTTTTTATATATCAAGTATTTGTGTGTTTTGAGGTGTTTCTTGAAAACGCTACGTGACTCAGCGTTACGGACAGAGTTGGAAAGATCGTTTCACCATTAAGCAGTAGTGAATGATATGGAGTCAGAATTAGCACCATGGGGAAGTTGAATCACTAGGCGACATTCATCACTAAAGTGAAGTAAACAAGTTGGGAGTGTATTTTGGAAATATAGAATAAAGATAAAAGGGGGCGGATCCTGAGACTGTCCTGTAGGCCAGAGTCGGTGCTTGTAGAGATAGCCAATTAGGAGAGTTGAGTAATGGGGTAAGATAAGTTTGCTTGGGCTGGTAGAACACAAGTTGTGATGCAGAGTTTTGAATTGGTTATTAGAAGCCTGATTGTGCGAGCTGAGAAACTCACAAGCAACGCATTACCACAGTCGAGCTGAAATAGAATGAGGGCTTGGACTAACAGCTGAGTAGCAGGTTCAGTTCTAATCTTCTCCATTTTGAGATGTAGAAGATTAGAACTCAAATTTAAATCTTATTTTATCTTATTATCTTCCTTATTTTCCTCTCCTAGGTTTACAGGTGGGTTTTCCATGCCCATCCAGAGAAGAATGTTTTGGGCGCTGGGAAGATACACCCAAGCAAAGGTGCCAATCCACCATGGGCATGCACACACAAACACACACTGTATAGGAGCAATTTAGAAAAGTCAATTCACCCTGAATCCACGTGTTTGAACTTTTGGTAAAAACTAGACAACCTAGACAAAAGCCCACGCAGACACAGGGAGAACATGGAACCACCCAGTTTGGAATTTGAACATGGATCCCCAGCACTGAGAAGTGGACATGCATACCACTACACATGGTATGACATGCATGCATGCCACCCACATTTGAGATCTTGTTTTAAAAGTCTTCCATGAGCCAACAAAGAAATGCAACTCTAGCACCTTACCATGATGCACATTGTACCAACTACAGTTGTAAGTAATTGAGTTAAAGGAGTTGATTCTTTACATTGTTTCTAAAATGCAAACAATGCATGGGTACATGCATATGGAACATGCTGAATTTGTTGCCATGCCTTACCTGGAAGTACATAAACTTCATAAGCTTGGTGACTTCAGGTTCCAGCACCTCCACAGTTTTTTCATAAATCTCCACTCTGTTTGGTTGTTCATTGCACTTCACCTGGAGCAAACAATGAAGCAATATAATCCCAACCGCCTTACAGCACTAAGAATGGGCACTAAGAATAGGAAATTTTTCTTTTAGACACGAATAAACTTCACAAATCCATTAACAATACACAATATTCATTCATTCATTCATTCATTCATTTATTCATTATCTCCCGCTTTATCCTCTATTAGGGTCGCGGTGGGGTTCCCTATGCCCATCCAGAGGAGAACGTCTCGGGCGCTGGGCAGATAGACCCAGGACAGGGCGCCAATCCATTGCTGGGCACACACTCACTCACACAGACACACTCGATATGGGGCAATTTTTGAGAATTCAATTGACTTGATCCATGTTTTTGGACTGTGGGAGGAAACCGGAGCACCCGGAGGAAACCCACGCAGACACATGGAGAGGCGAACGTGCTAACCACTAAACCACCTTACAATATTAAAATAAAAAAAGTAAGTAATTTACAGCAGAGATCAGTTACATTGCTGAATGGACTGATTTACTAAATCTGGACAGATTAGCTCAGAAGAAATATATGCCCTTTTCTTACATGTACCAAATGTGAGGAGTTCATGTCTGGTGCATTTGTAGCTACAGGACATATTTCATTTGTTTTGGGTAAGGCTTGAGGCCTCTATTTAATATTCAGGAGGCAGTAAATGACATAAAAAGGACATTTCCTTTTTGGTCATAAATATAAGTTTAGAAAGAATTATATAGCACCAAAAAGTAGCACCAGAAAGTCAATTGCAGAATTCTTTAAAATGTGCTGGAGAAGACATAATGCCCTCTTGAGCCAGACAATTTAACCAAGCAATATTGTTTTTGTTATTATATTTGAAGCTGTGATAATGGCACTCGGAAAGGAGAGGTGGAGCCAACGTGTTGATCAAGAATGTCAGCCTAGTGTTTTTTGATGTAGTATTGTTAAGTCACTGAATAAAGCCTGTGCCTAGTCCTGTGACAGAGGCATAATGTAAAAAGACAAACAATCAAATTTGCTGTCACAGGGTGGACACAAATCTGGACCAGAGACAGGATTTCTCCTGACAAGAACGGGCTTTATTACATGCTGCATTCAAAGTAACATTTAAATTACAAATGTTCTGGCATGGTGTCGCTTGTCGAAGTCCCGCTCCCATAGGTTCCATGAAATTCTCTCTCCCCACAGCACATGTTCTCCACCTCTCATCCCCGCCCCAAGCGCTACCGCATTTGTTTATCTGAAAACTACATCTGTTCTTTTTTTTGATTTAATGAATTCAAACCTTTAATTTGTTTGTTCTCAGCCACGACATAGCTAAAACTTAACTTAGGGTCGGTTTCTACAGTGTCAATAATGACTGGTTTGGCAAGTAATTAATTGTTAGTGGGTTGTGTGAGTACCTGAGGAATGGCTCTCGAGCAGCTTCTCCAAGTGTATAACATGACGGCATATTCATGTCCCTCCTCCAGCATTTCGTTCTAAGAAAAGAGGTGCTGATTACATTAGGTTCTAATTTAGTTTATGCAGAAGTTTGCTCACGGAGACGCCATAAATACAACCTGACATACCAAGAAGTCAAGATATATTTATATACATGTTTTTAAACAGAAGTGCTTTATTGTTCTATATTTCATGCTTAAATTTCACCTAGAACTTATCGGGTTTATTTTGGGCACTGGTCACCCAGGACAGGGCAGCCATCCATCAATTCATCACTGGGCACACACTCACTCAGCCAGACACACATACACTATATAAGGGATGGATCCTCAATGCTGAGAGGTGGATGTGTTAACCACTGACCTAAGGTCCACGCTGCACAGAAACAGTCTAGAGTGTGCCATATAACAAATAATTGTAACATTACTAATAGCAAACAGTATATATTATGGAATAACAAATTATGGAAGGCTTTTAGTCAAGAATTTTGTTAGATTGTTCAGTTTAAGTGAAGTGTAGTCTAGTCGATAAAGGATGCCTTGTATGCACAGTACGCTCTTTAGAATGCAGCTGTCGTGGTCATGTGACCTGCATCTTAATGTACCGAAGAATAAAAAAACTGCACTTACCATGCTGGAGTGAACAGTGGCCTGTTCAATGTACCGGGCAATTCCAGTCACAAAAGCATTCCTGTCCTCAAAGTTGGTGTCGAAATTTGCCTAGTTAAAAAACAAATGTATTTCAAATTTAACGATAAAACTCAATATTTGTTTTTGAGCCTAAAAGATGTGTCACATCATTGTGACATAGTTACATCACTACCCAGAAGAGGTCAATCTCAAATAGTAGCTAGTGACTATTAAAGAATGCATCTGCTATATGATTTATTGTAAAACTAGTATTTCTGGTCCTTAAATTGATTGACTGAGCCGTTTGTCCAGCCGTGACATTATTGACAATAATCCACACTTCTGACCGCTTAACTTTCGTGTCAATGTGTAATATACACTACATTATTTAATGTTTAATGTTTTTTCATAAACTGTGGCTGTATTTGATTTTTAAAGAAACCGGAAACTTGTTACTCAGTGGTCAGAATTCACTTTAAAACTGGATTAGATTACGTAGATGACCAATTTATCATAAATTTTTGCCTTTAATAAATGCATTTAGAAATTATACATTGTTTTTAAATTATAGTGTGTTTATTTTATAAAAAGCAATAAGGCACACGACGTGCATTATTGTAAATAAATCACGGAAAAGACACTTCATGTCATGCCTAACAGAAACTCTTTCCCATGATTTATTCACAATAAAGCACGCCCCCGTGCCTTATTGCTTTACTAGTCAATCAAAAGACTGATTTGCATTAAATTTCCACAGGGTGGAAGTGTTCTACAAAAACATTCCCCTTTATTTTATTTGTATTATTTGTGCACCAGCATGTTTCTTAGTATATAACAGCCTGAAAAATTTGGAATGCTGAAAATACACCTGGCGGAACATCTAAATAACAAGATTACATATACAAAGCATCCCAATATGCAAATGAATGAGACACCTACATATTATTAGGGCTATTATCAATCTGTTGTCAGAGTAGAAGCATACAATCACACAAAAGCCTTGAAATACCAAAGCAATACACTGTCTGTACACTACACTGGAACATAAAGACCTGGACCAACTTGTGCAAAACAACTTAAAGGAAAGCAGACTGCATAGCTAGTGCTCGTATGGCCCAGAATATTTATTCACATAGTGCATATGTTATTTTTTTATGAGTTGAGGAATTGATATTGGAAAGGTGAAGCATATACATATATAATGGACATATTTAGATCCTAAACTTGTTTTTCTGTAATTAAATTTGAACACCTTTATTTTTAGTTGTTGAATTCAATATAGAATTAAAACTGCATTTTATGTGCATAGCCAACTTCTCTGTAAAGGAGAAATGTTCAATTATATTTACTCAGACTCAGTGAACATGGTATTTGATTAGCTGTACTCAAATATTTGACAATCTATACCTGATACATGATGGATGAAGGTGGAGGCTCGATGCATGGCTGCTGGTCTGGGAGTGGCAGCTCCTCCAGAAGGTCCACATTGGACAGCGCATCCTCTAAAGTCACGTGGGTCGTCATGGCTACAAAGGTTTATTTACAAAGCTGCTTAGCCTAAAACACAAAGAATTATTTTATTACACACCAATATTAACCTCGGCAGCACAGTGTCTTAGTGCTTTGCACGTTTGCCTATCAACACTAGGCATTCAGGTTCGAATCCCAATCTGGGTGGAGTTACCATGTTCTAACCGTGTTTATGTGGGTTCTCCGGTTTCCTTCCACAGTACGAAAACATGAATTTAAGGTAAATTGTATGTTCTAAATTGCCACATATAAAGTGTTTGTGTGTCTGTGAGTGAGTGTGTGCCCAGCGATACATTGGCACCCTGTCCTAGATGTGTCTGCCAAGCGCCCAAAATGTTCTCCCCAGCATGGGGATAGGCATGGGGAACCCCACCGGGAACTTAGTAGAGAATTAAGAGGAAGATAATGGATAAATGTATACTAAAACTCCACTGGCTTTAAGTTCATTAATATAGAAATAGTGCCTATTACTGAAAACAGCTTTACAATGTTCTTAACCTGAACCCCCAAAGAACAATATAAAGCAACAATAAAAAAAAAAAAAACCTGGAGGAATTTATTTCTTCATATTTGGTTTTTAAAATATAAATACCCTGTCTGTAACTACATCAGTCTCTTTTTTTGTTTCAGAAGATGTTGTTGTCGTAATCAGGTGTTAAATTGAGGTGTTCAAAAAAATTATTATGTACACTGTCATTTATAGTTCTTAGGGAAAAAAAGATGCACATCAACTTATTAAACACTAATTTTAAATCCACAATTACAGACTGTAGTCCATCTGATTCATACTTTGTTAATCTTTTTAACACTGTCCTCTACTGTTACTTTTTTCATGGTGGATGTTCCTAGCACTGTCATGACACTGAGGTGGTGCTTGAGTTTAAATGTGTAAGTGGATCAGATCGGAGATGGGAATACCTGCCCTTCTTTGTGTGCCATAGTTTGTGTTAGTCATCCTTTAATTCTTTATTAACTCACAGGATAAGCACTACACTAGGAACTGGATATTTTTTGTTGTTCAGGCTGGGGCTGCATGATGGCTTAATGGTTAGCATGTTCGCCGCTTAGTGCTGGGGATTCCAGGTTCGAAGCACAATCTGGGTGGAGTTTCCTACAGGCTCTCCTGGTTCCTCCCACTGTCCAAAAATATTGATTCAAAGTAAATTGAATGCTCTATGAATGAATTACCTCATATAGGCTGTGTTGGTGCGTGCATCTGTGTGAGTAGATTGGCACCCTGTGCTGGTTGTAACTGCCCTGAGAAAAACTCTCCCATAGATGGGCATGGGACAAACCCACAACCCTAGTAGAAGATTATGTGAAAAATAAATGAATGGATGTTTCAGGCTAACAGTGACACTCTGAAGTGACCAATCAGTAAAAACAACATTTGAAGTGACCAATCAGTAAAAACAACATTTGAATGGAAATTTAAATACAATAAAGAAGCTGCACAAAACAAGACAATATGCCGCTTATGCAAGAAAAACAGAAACAGGAAGCTAAGGAGGAACCTACAGCAATGTTCTAAATGTACATCCTTAACCACACACCTGCTTGTAGCTGGATGAGGCAATGAGCGGCTTACACAACTAGCACCGTAATGTGCAGAAGATTAAACAATCCAGAGTTTGAGTTACAGACTCAAATAATTCAATGTCTATAGGACACTGACATTTTCATTATATTCATTTGCAAATACAGAAATATTCCATATAAACACAATCTTACTTGAGCCGCTTACTATCTTTCTATTTAATCCAGTTGAAAAAAACTTTGATAAAATTATATTTAATTTTTCAGTGTATAAGATATTTTATTGATGCCAATAGGAATTCATTAATGTTTTATATACAGCACAAGAATCTAATTTAAAAACCAGACCAAACCTTTAGTCTGAGTTACATTGCTAACCAAACTTACCACTGTTTATTAACTGCCCATTCTGGCTGGGGATGGTCTGCAGATTTAAGCAACCAGAGAGGAGGGAAAAATAACAAAAAAAAATACATACAAAAATTAGATGAAGATAAAAGGATTTCTTTTATCCTGAGTCTTTTCTAAGCACAACATAATCAAGTATTTTACTGGCCAATTACCTTAGTTTGAAGTTAAATTTTCAATAATAAACACAGAAAGAAAATCCATACAAACAATTATATACCTTCTGGCCAAAAAAATATACCAAATGGACTTATTTAACTATAATCTCAGGTTGTTGCAGTTGGTTAGTGAGTTGATGACCTGAATATACTTAAGGACTAGGTTAATCAAACAACAAAATTCTTTCAAAAGTATACTGTAATATTGTAAAATAATGACGCCAGAATTCACCAGGCTTAAATTGTGAGTGGTTCAGGGAGCACGAGACCACATTTTCACACATGGATTGGTCACTACAGAGTCCAGACTCTGAACTCAATTGAGAATCTTTGAAATGTGCTGGAGAAGACTGTGCAGTGGTGCAAACCTCCATCATCAATATAAGATGTTGAGGAAAAATGAATAAACCAAATAAATGTTGTGATGTCTTAAATGCGAAATACGGTACAACAAAGGATTACAGTGTGTTAATAATGTATATTAAATTGTGACAAGAGCATGAGTTGCTAATCATTGTTGTTCAAAGATTTACCACAGATAAAGAGAATAGCTGTCTGCAAATGATGAAGCCTTAAACCAATTAGATAAAGAGTAGCATCTAGTAGGGGTGTAACAAAACACAAAATTCATGGTTTGATTCACATCATATGGACCTCACAGTTCGGTATAAATTCGGTGGGGGTGGTATGTTTGGGGCGGGGAGTGACATATTTTACTGTTGAGCACTTTCAGTATATGCCTGAAACCAGGTCCTCCACCCCAGCATATGAAGCATATCACGGATCACTTCTTGCAGCTTTGCTGTATTGCAGGTTTTTTTTTTTTTTTTTTTTTTTAATATATCTAATTCTGTATCAGATTTTTTGCATTTTTGCAGCACTTTGTGCTATATATGTTGCTAAATTTCTATAGTTTTTAAAGGTTAAAGTGTGTTTAATAGCATAACGTGTTAGTACGGGTGTGGGAAGCTTATATGAAGCCTTAAACAGTTCAATTAATAATTATACATATATCATAATTATAAAGCCGCTACATCAAAATGTGAGGGATTACTGTACATGATCATTGTTCAGTAATGGATTTGTTCCTGTATAATTTTCCATCTAGGGAGCAGAGATTAAGCGCTCACATGCAAGTTTATCAAGTAGGGTTTCAGGGTTTTCATTAGCTCTGGTTATCAGTACTTGTGGATAATTCCACCGAATATCTCTTAGCATGATCAACATTTTTTCCAAAAACCCACGCTGCTTCAGTGCTACTGTATTTTGTGACACAAATTTTATCCATTAATGCTTTAGTGAAGAGCAACAAAACAAAACCATCTCACGTAACACTACTCAAAAGAACTGGCAAATATGTTCCATATTTTGAAATGTTACATTATAATTTTTCCTCAACATCTTGTATTGACGATGGAGATGTGGCCCACTGCACAAAGTCTTCCTCAGCACGTTAAAAAGATTTTCAATGGGCTTTAAGTCTGGAATCTGCAGTGTTCAAATAATAGGTGAAAATAAAGTGTCATTCTTCCTACAACACTCTTGCACAATTTGAGCCTGATGAATCCTGGCAT
>JAFMOD010001841.1:130204-168597 GCA_019802435.1 Corydoras maculifer
ATTGCTCATAGTTCTGATAATGGTACGCCAGTCAATTACATTGACCTGCCCACCTTTATAATCAGTTTGAATATAACGTACATTTAAATGAGACGTGACTGAGGCATGGGGTCGTGGCCGCGTGCCGGTTTAGTGACAAACAAGAACCAGGTGTTAATATACAACCCTAATCCTGATGAGCAGGGTATTTAGGGAGTAACAAATATGTATAGAAACAGATGGACTACATTCTTAATTTTCAGAACTACAAAGTTCATTAATATTAACATTATGGTAAGTGGAATTAATGAAATGGACACAGAGTTTGGACACTAGCAGCTGTTATTTATAAAGTAACTGGTGATGGCTAATAATTTTTAAAATGATAAAAATATTGTTTGTTTACAAACAATAAGTTTAATGTCTAAAGAACAACATTTTTTGTTGATAAGCTGCTTGGTCAGAACTTATTGGTTAATAAATTTTGAAGTAAGTAATTTGCAGTATTTCAATTACACAATAGTTTGTGTGAATCTGTTCAGAATGCTTGAGTCACATGGCCAGATTAGACATCAAGCACCTGACTGTCGAATGACTGACTGAGTCAGCCTCAGATCTCAAACACTGACTATGCAAGGCCCTCCAGCCTAAACATTTCAGATTGTATGATATAATTATATCTGAAAGTCACTCTGGATAATAGGGTCAAAATGTAATTGAAAGAAATTAATACTGTCCAAACCTGCCCAAAAACTAAGACTGTTACACAATGATTAATCTGGCAGTCTACATTCTAGTTCATGCAAACTATGGTTGCAACAGCTAAGAAAAGAAAATCGCTAATAGTCAATTATTAAAAGTGTTGGCAACAAATATATTATTCATTAAGTATTCATTATGTTGCACAATTTATGCGTTACTTATTAACTTGTCACCTGCCGTGCTTTCTCAATGATGGGAAAAATTTAAAGAAGAGCAATTTGAACAAAGTGTAGTTGGAGAGGAATGTGTTTGAAAAAAGGTTAAAAAAAACACGTTTGCGTAACCGATTAGGAGAGCTCAACAGCAGCATAACAACAATATTCCACAATAATACACGAGTATTCCTTTTTCTTGTAGTTTAATATGTGCTGTTGAAATTCATATAATACCACAATAGTGGTCAAAAATGAGCTTCATAAGTTTTTTAATTATTATTTACAGCAACACAAGAAACTCTGACTAAACTTTTAAACCCAGGTTATATATCCTATATTTGTGATAAGTTTTTTTTTTTAGAAAAGCAATAAGGGACTTGAGGTTTTAAATAAATCATGGGAAAAAGGTATTTTTAGGCACAATGTAAATCGGGATGATGTTTCACCTCTTTCCAGAGGCTCCTTTCGGGCCTCATTGCTTTATTATAAATTGGGTAGTACCGGTCCTTAAATCTGATTGGCTGCGCTGTTTGTCCAGCCATGATATTATTGACAATAATGCACACCTCTGACTTTTTTATATTCATATCAATGCCTGAATCATGCGGACATGGTTGGACATGGTCATATATCATTCATGGAAATGTTGATTAATATGAACAGCAAACCATTTTCTGATGAACACTAAGCTGCTATCCCGTGCTGCTAGCACTAAAAAAATAAGACTAGAATACATCGCGGAAAGTAAAGGTAAAGTGATTAAGTGATAGATCGGAACACAAGTTTATTAATATTTTTGTTGTAAATAAACACATTTATTAACTAAATCTTGATTTTTTTACTATAGTGTTTTAAAGAGGTTTAAAAAACGGTTTAGTACAAAAATTGTGTCCTAATGTTGATGGAGTTTAATGGCTAATTTAAGGGTTGGTTTGCTTAATGACTCATATAATGAGTGTGTGAACATTAAATGTTCATATTTTTTTAGTCATGAACTTAATATATTAGTGAACATATGTCTCTATATATAAAAGCTGTAAAAATCAATCCCAGTGTTCACATCAGCCACTGAAATCTCTTAGTGTACGAAAATTGCAGGGTTCTTAAAATTGCAGGGTTTTATTATTACTTAAATAATAATTGCAATAAATTGTATTTTTGTTTAAACAAGTTTTATTGATTTTTAAAAGCAATAAAATTTAAAAAAATATATATTATTAATTAATAATAAGTTCTCACTGAGGCCACACCCAGCTCTAGTTTCCCAGCAGTCTAGAGACACTAGGCAATAAAAACATTTTAGGCAATAATGTAATGGACTGTCTACTATGACTCTGTTGTTGTTGTATAGTAATATTAAATATTAGAGAGAAATGAAAGGAATATAAAAGAAGTGTCAGCTAAGGAAACTGATTAGTAGATCAACATAACAGCTTTTACTCTGTTGTGTTGTTAACGTTCAAGCATTCTCTAGAAAAAATGACTTGAGTGGACAGGGTTTGAGATGAGTAAGTTTGGTACGGAGTCCTGAACAAAACCCCACCCAACTTGGAATGACTTAGAACCAGGGTTGGCTAGTCAGACCCTCTCATCCAACATCACCACCACTTCACTAACGAGGTGAGGAAATGAAAAGGACAAACATTTATGAAGACACACAGCAAATGTTTATAGAAAGCCTTTTCAGAGAGGTAAATACTGTTATAATTATAATAAATAATGTAAAAGGGGAAACCAACTTGGAGGAATTACTTCTACTGGGAATATACATCTGGCATGTACATCTACAAAAATGTAGATGTAATTTGTAGGTGGCACAATACGTGTGTGCATATAGTGGACTTTACTTGAAAGCATATAATGTTTTTTATGCAAAATTTTTGTAATGAAATAATTTAGATTATTTAGATTCCAAAATGGAGTCTATGTCCACAAATACGATCTGCACTCTTCTAAGATACATTTGTCAACTCTGCTGACTTTGTTCTTCAATAATATTTGCTGTGATTTATAAAATTTTGGAATTTAAAGAAAGTAAGTCAGCTTACAGGCATTGTATTTTGACTATATTTAAATGGCTAAAAATTATTGTTCTGCATTTCAAACTGTCTAAAATTTGGTTTCAACTGGTTTACCACTAGATTATAAGAATGTCAGACTGTACTTGTACTGTACTGCACTGTTCTGTATTGTTCTGTATTAATACAATGCAATACCCCAACTATCTATATATGAATGAACAAACAGTCACACTCGCACACACTTGCACACAAGAATTTATCATTTGTAAAGCTGAAACAAGCAGGAACAAAAGGTCTTGATGCACATTACAGGGACTTAGGTTTTAAAAACAACCTCAGAGTTACAACCAACTGATGAGAATCATAAATTGTCTGCAAGCACAATACACAAACATGTTGTATGTGCTGAAGTGATGTAATGATACATTATCAGGACCACACTGATTGCACTTTTGTACACAGTTATAAGTAAAAAACTGTTACAAGTAAAAAACATTTGGGTACTTAAAATTGAGTTGCAGAAATAAAAGACAAAAATGACCATTAATAATGTTCAAACAGGGTGAAAGGTGAGAGCACACCCAGAACAGTTTGTCAGTCCAATAAGGAACAGACATATGAACATTCAGCAACCCATAGTCAGTAGCCACACAGTAAGGTCGGTCTCATAAGTTAATCTAAATTTAATACTAAATCTATCTTGAATTTCATCCCAAAGTTGATTGCTGGGGTTGAAGTGAGATACTCTGTACTGACCAGTTCTTCTATTGAAATCTCACCCAAACATGCCCTTATGAACCTTATTTGAATAGGCCCACTCAAGCTAGAACAAAGAATAGTTTCCTTTAAAGTGCATTCTGCTCATCATCTGTCCAACTGACAAATGCATTGCATTGTATAGCTTGTATACTCAGGCCAGAATAGCTAATTTCGAACTGGTTTTCAATAAAAACACACAAGCCCATGTAACTTCATCAGTCTTCTCTCTTCATCGGCTTTTCAAAGAGCATATGAATTTGGACCAACAAGTCCTATGTGAATAACCAAACAAAGTTTTGTTTTAAAAAGCGTGTTATAAAATGGGTGGTTGTGGTGTTGAAATATGATTGGCTGAGCCCTTTCTCCAGCTGTGACATTATTGACAATAATGCACACCTTTGACCAATTTACATTCATATCAATGCGTGATGTTTTTTTTATAAACTGTGCTCTATAATTTGGCCACTAGATTACAGTATTTCATTATTAGAGAAACCAGAAACCTGTTACTCAGCGAGCAGCGTTCACATCAAAAAACCAAACTAGATTGTGGTGTGACATCAGTTCATTAACAATTTTAATTACAAAAAAAAAAATCGCTGTGTCTTATAACACCTCTTTTTGTGATTTATTTGCAAAAACACTTGCCCTCTATGACTTTAACCTGTTTAACAACTCCATAACTACAAAAATATGAAAACCAGTTATATGCACAGTGGTGCAGTTGTTAGCATTCATGTCCCAAAACAAGGTCTTGAGTTTGATTTCAAGGTAGGAAGGACTGTATGTAATTTCTATGTGCAGTTTGCATGTATACCATAAAACACTGTGGGTAACATAACAGCTTCTGCCCACAGTTCGTAAACATGCTAGACTGTAGGTAACACACAGTATAGCTTAATTTTTTTCAGCTATATAACAGTTTACAACAGTAAATTTACAACATTAATAATACAATTATTTTTAAACTATAGTTCTGCAATGTGTACAATTTATTATTTAATTTAATTAATTTTTATAAGCAGCGATGGATTGGCGCCCTGTCCTGGGTCTATCTGCCCAGCGCCCGAGACGTTCTCCCCTGGATGGGCATGGGGAACCCCACAGCGACTCTACTAGAGGATAAAGCGGGAGATAATGAATGAATGAATGAATAATTTTTATAAGATAAGCCTTTATATGTCCCATCATTGGGAAATTAGTCATAGATGAAATATGACAGTAAGTGAGAAAGTTAAAGATCTCTTTTAAGATTTGTCAATGTCCCTCATTTAATTGACTCATTGTCTCTGTTGGGTGATTGGTTTATTTTGTGCACGTGACTGGGTGTTTTTTGTGTTTAGTTTCCGTCTTCCATTTTCCAAGGGCACGTCTTTGTTTCGGTAATTTCCCGATGTTAGTTTCGTTTGTTTCGTTCCCCCCTTTCTGTTTGGTGTCCCTACACCATTTTTAATAATAAATCCTGTTTTGTTTTTATGCCCGGTGTCTCTGAACTCTCCTTCCGCGCTCAACCACGGTAGAGCGCTGAGCATTTATCCCCGCGCAGGTTGTATCCGTGGGAGCGTTTCATCCAGCGGACTGGCGTACGCAATCTTCTCCACGTAGCTGTTCCCAGGAAACACTCACCAGGCGCAAGTGGCGTATGCATTTCCTCCCGCGTAGCTGATCTTCCGGGGAAGAACGAGCGGTTGTTAACAGTCAAATATATATTAAAAATAAAAGGACATCATTTAGTAAAGTTATTACAAAAATTAATAAACTTTAAGTCTTAACAAGTGAGTATAAATTTAGTACAAGTCCCAAAAGTATTTGGGAAATCATTGGTCAGAGCAGGTCTGGTAAATACGTACAATAAAAGTCATATAGTTGGCTTTTACCTAATCTACATAATCAAAACCACTAAGGCATCTCTGTATTAGTTGTGTTAGGTGTTTTATTTAGTCCCATGCCCACAGATATGCAATCAAGCACCTAGCCATGGCTTTGAGACAACTGTGTGTTATAAGAGAACAATCTGGGAAAGGTACTTTGACCTACCCTACAGGACTCCCAATGCACAAAACAAGGTCAGGACAGGAATGGATGGGTTAGTCTAGGATGAAAGAACTTAAAACCTTCAATAGACTTGGATGAAAATCCTGAGATTTAAGCACCTTTGGTGTAAAGAGATTACAAGCCAGCATCAGTGTTCGACTTTTGCAGGAACAGGCAAAAATCTGTCATTCATTTTTTTTTGTAAAAAGCGTTCACAGAATACTCGACAGTGTTAAAGCTACAAAGTGGAAACAACTTAAAATAAGGTGATAAAAGCTCCTGCATTTTTAATGTGTAGGTGTCCTAAAATTTTTGACTATATGATGTATTACGCCATTTCAACCGATTAAGGGGTCAAGTGTAGGCACCAAGGCATTTTCAATTAACTGATTAAATGTGTGTTTCAGATTTTTTCAAATAAGCTTTTTCTGATGTAAAATTACAAAACACCATCAACCAATACAACAAATTGTGTAAAGGCCATTAATGTTCTATAAAACAGCCGTGAAACTAAATTCTAATCTATAAAGCAATATATAAATACTGTCAAAATTTACACCAGTATCAAACATTTTATTATAATTTAAAATTCAAGATTTTTTTGCTATTTTGGCAGCAGAAAAATTTGTATATTAATTAAATAATAAAATTGGCAATAGATTAGTTGTGGGTCAATAGCTTATAGAATGGAGGAGTTTCTTAATTAGCCTTAGTCTCCACATTGCCTGCTTTAAGGCAATGTACTATTGTGAAACGCCTATATAAATAAATAAACCTGAACTTGAACAACTACCAAGAACCCTCACTGTTGTGGGTGTGATAGCTAAGTGGTTAGGGTTTTGCATTATAGGTCGTGGCATCAAATCCCAGGTCCAGTGAAGGTACAGATGTGGGTCCTTGAGCAACGCCCTTAACCCTTATTGCTCAGGGGAGCTGTATCATGGCTAACAATAAGAATCAGAATACTTTATTATACCCTGGGAGGAAATTGCAGATTTTACAGATGCCCCATTTGTCGTGTTTATATATACTAAAGTAGAATAAAAAAATTACAATAAGCACAGTAAAATTAAAGTGAAATTACCAAAAAAAACACGCAAAAAAATAAAAGTGGCAAGTAAATGTAAAGGGGTATCCTGTGTTCTGACCGCCGCCATCAAGATACTTCTAAGTTCATTCATTCATACCTCATGCCCATCCAGAGGAGAACTTTTTAGGCACTGGGCAGATACACCAAGGACAGGGAACCAACCTATTTCTGGGCACACTCATTCACACAGGCACACACACAAACTATATAGGCCAATTTAGAACCTGGAGGATACCCACATGGACACAAGGAGAAGATGGAAACTCCACCCAGATTGGGATTCGAACCTAGAATCCCCAGCAATGAGAGGCAAACGTGCTAACAACTAAGCCACCGTGCTGCCCTACTTGTACATTTATTCATTCATTCATTATCTTCCGCCTAATGCTCTACTAGGGTGGCGGGAGGTTCCACATGCCCATCCAGGGGAGAACGTTTCGGGCGCTGGGCAGATACACCCAGGACAGGGCGCTAATCTATCACGCACACACACACTCTATATGGGGCAATTTTTAACATTCAATTTACATTAAATCCATGTTTTTGGACTGTGGGAGGAAACTGGAGAACACGGAGGAACCCCACTCGGGCACGGGAAGAACATGAAAACTCCACCCAGATTGGGATTTGAATAATGAATGACATTTAAGAGAGTCTTAATAACTAAAGACATATATAGTACTTGAGGGGGGAAAAAATCATAAAATAACAATCAAAGACTCAGAGGTCTGAACAAAGCTTATTTTATAGTATAAAATGCTGATGATCGGTCACCCAGCCACGTTATTTAAATAGTTGTGTGTGAGCATTTTACCTTGCACTAATGTAAACATTGTCAACAATGGCTTGAGGTTATATGTAGCTGGATAAAAATGATTTGCACATATTTCACATGGACATAAATCATCCTGCACTTTACCTGACATGCCAACAAGGTAGATATTCATCATCAGATAAACATAATCACATGTACACAATAATTTCTAATTCCACACAATGCTCACCTTCATGTTAGTGACACTAAAGCTTCCTAATGATCTTTATCACCTTATTCACCTAACTGGTTACTGGTGATCCTGGGGTGGACTACTACTAATGTAGGGTGTGTGTGTGTGTGTGTGTGTGTGTGTGTGTGTGTGTGTGTGTGTTGGGGTGGGATTTAAGTTTTATGTAGATAAATGCCAAAATATGCAATAGGGCGCAACTGCTCTGTCATAACTAACCCTAAAATAAGGATAATTAATGAAAGGAAACACTGAAATGATGATGATGATGATTAATATTCAAATCCATTCATTATAATTAATTAGTCATCAGTTCACGCGTTTACATTGAACAAGCAGCTCACTGTCGACATTTACCCGACTGTCAATAAGCAGCATTTTACCGCGTAAAATGTTATAAACCTCATTTTAAAATACATATTTGTCTAAACTGAGTGGGGGTAAAAGCGTTATTTCCGAAGCCCAGCTCTGACGCCGCTTCTCCGTCACACCCCACCCATGAGGGAAAGGATGCGCTACACACCGAGCCCCCGATCAACGCTAATATATCTCTCGGCAAAAAAAAACATACTCTCAATACACTGTTAATTTCGAATAACCTATACGATGACGATTAATTCGAATGAATTCAGTAAATAGTATGACGGCGATAAGGGTCAAAGCGAAGTGCTGTGCTGAGCGTCTCAGCGACACTAGCAGGTTGCCGCTGCCATCGCCGCGCCTCTCTCTCTCCTTGCATCTCGACTAGCTCGTTTATTACCAATGAATAAGAATAAACCCGTTCCCACCTGCAAAGCACATTTCCGAAAGAAAGCCAAGGCACGACGAAGGCAGTACGGACAACGCAGCTGTCCGGTTGGGGATGTTCAGCCTCGGTACAGGTTGGATGGTTGGAGCTTGGTCTGCGAGCGATAATCCCCCACACAAAGAGCAGAAAATGGCTGCAAGTGCATTTCCTTAAAGCGACAACCGCCCTTTTACATGCGGTTCATCCTCTTGCTGTGGCTCTGTTGAACGAGCTCTCCCCTCGACTCTGCTGCTCAGCTTGGTTATTAATATACTCAGACGTCTCTATATATAAGGTCTTCACAACTAACAATTAGAAAATGTGGCTTAATAACACATATAGCTGTCAACACTGACTATTGTACATGTATTGTGTGTATTTACTATACTTTTTTTTTTTTACTTTCTTTTTTCCCTTCATTCTCTTTTCTTTCTCTTTTTTCGCTTTAAATTGTAAATGCATTTCCTTTTTCACATGGCCAGGGGACTACAAGTAAAAACTAGCCTTCTGGCTTTTTTAATCATGTAATCATGTGTTTTATGAAATTGCGCTGTCCCCTTTAAAATAAAATAGTAATAATAATAATAATTTTAAAAATAAACATTTTTAAATTCAGAATCAGAAATAATACTATGGCTCAAGAGGCTATTTAGGGCAACATTTTATGAAATGCCCTCTTCTGTCAGGGCCTCACTTTGTTCCTCATATGCAACTGCTGGTTTATAACAAGAGCCTGTTTGTTTTCTTACAATTTTATTTGTACATTTATTTTTGAGCATTCTCATCTCATTAAAATTGTCTTCTGCCTAATCGTACAACTCTGTCCGTAAGGCAGTGTCACTTGGCATGTTTAAGAAACAATTCAAAACACATCTGATCAAAACACCTTTTTTTTCTATATCTACTGTTACAACTTCTGGTGTTTCCTAATTTCTCAGTTGCTTCGATAAAAGTGTCTGCTAAATGACTAAATGTACACTAGGGTCATGGGGAGGGGGAGGGGGTAAATGAGCTGAACATTCGCTAATTATTAAACTATTTAAAAACACCTATTTTACTTAGCTGCCGGTTTGAATTTGTATAGTCCCACCATTCACAGATGAATATTTACTTTTCATGTATCCGTTCACTACTGTCAGACATCTTAAATATTGGCCTTAGTAATTGCTTAGTTAGTTCAATTTACCTTTACATAGACTTGCATCATCAGTTGTGAAATCTGTATAACAACAACTGGAACATTTTATAAATGTCAGTTTGCGTATTGTTTGATCTGGAATGTACTTGTGTTTTCTTTGGGTTCTCCGGTTTCCTCTCACAGTCCAAAAACAAGGATTCAAGGTGAATTGGCTGCTCTAAATTGTCCTTATATAGTTCGTCTATTTGAATGTTCCCAGCAATGGACTAGCTTCTCTACATTGCTCCTATATAGTATGTGTGTGTGTGTGTGTGTGTGTGTGTGTGTGTGTGTGTGTCTGTGTGAATGAGTGTGCCCCCAGCGTTGGTGTCCTATCCCTGGCCAGTGTCTGGCCGGTGCCGGAGACGTTCTCCCTTAGATGGGATTAGGGAATCGTAGTAGAGGAATAAGCAGAAGATATTGAGATGAGATGAGATATTGTATTAATAAAATTAAGCCAATCACAAGCCACCAATAATTTCTGAAGTTTTATCACCACCTTGTGACAAGTTCTCTGTTTGGTATGTTCTCATTTTGCTTAGCATCTCGTAACATTTAATTATTCCTTTATTAAATTTAATTTAAAAGGAGCAGTACTTAGTTTCATCCTCAGATTTATCTTTGGTAGTTTAATAGTGTTAACCTGTGCTAAAGAATAATAATTTGTTATTCTGATAGCAGTACATTAAAACCTTGAAAAAACCACATAATGAAGATACTAAGAAAGGCTCTGTGAATATTCCTTGGTCAAACAACAAAAGACATTATCATTATCAGATTTGTAACTTTTTCTTGGTAGTCACTAGTTTACTAGTGCCCGGGGCACAAACATTAAAGAAAATATAACTATTCATTAACGTAATTCTGCAAATGTTTCTTTTTTTTAAATTGATTAGATACAAATGAAAGTAAAAACAAAAGAAACACAATGCATTACTTTAGAATCGATTTATTAACATATGTTAAAGCAACGGCGGCACGGTAGCTTAGTGGTTAGCATGTTTTCCTCTCAGCGCTAGGGATTCCCGATTCAAATCCCCATCTGGGTGGAGTTTCCACGTTCTCCCCGTGTCCGCTTGGGTTTCCTCCGGGTTCTCCGGTTTCCTCCCACAGTCCAAAAACATGGATCAAGTCAATTGAGTTCTCCAAATTGCCCAATATAGAGTGTGTTTGTGTGCGTGTCTGTGTGTGTGAGTGTGTGCCTAGCGATGGATTGGCGCCCTGTCCTGGGTGTATCTGCCCAGCGCCCAAGACGTTCTCCCCTGGATGGGCATGGGATACCCCCCTGCGACCCTAATATAGGATGAAGCGGAAGATAATGAATGAATGAATGAATGAATTTAAAAGCATCAGACAGTGTCACAAATGAACAAATAACTGCTTGATTACTAATAAAGTTTAAAAACATATACCAGGTAAAAAAAATACATATACAACTTGGTAATACATGCCCAGCAAATACACATTTTCAGTATTTAATCTGATACCTTGATGTTAAAAAACATAAATTCACTCTAAATCAGCCACTTAAAAGAAAGTTCATGGTAAGGCATAAATTGGCACTGCTTTTAAGATGTTTTTAGTTTTTATTCCAAAAAAATACAAACATAAATCAGAAAGAAATTGTTTACAGACTGTAGGTGATTATATTGTTTGGTGCACTGCAAATCTTTTTGACTTTGTGTGAGCTACCACATTACATGTCTGCTCTAACATGAATTGGGTAAAAATATTTTCCTTAAAATGTTTAACCTTAGTGTTTTATCCCCCAACTTTTTACACCACATGACCAAAACTGTGTGAAGACATTTAACATTTCTTCTATATGTATCTATTTTCTATTTTACAAATACACGCTGTTGCTTTGATTACCATGACATTTGGCATACTTACTCTTTGGGACCTTGTGAAGGTTTATATACTCTTTACCACCACCAAAAAGCAGTTCAAGGGGTAATCTTTAGCTAACTGTCAACTCTGCACTGCTCTGCTTGATTTATGAATTGCAATGTGTTTTTGTTGTTGTGACAACATGTCAGTGCAATATCGTGTGCAATAAACTAATTGGGTCTGCAGAGTGGTCTGACTTGTGGATTTCAATTTTAACAGTGCAAGTGTACAATGGCCTAAGTAATGTTTTTTTACTTTGTATTCTGATTATTGCTGATGCAGAGTCAACTGGCACACGCTATGGATTTATGCACAGTTGCATATCTATGAGCAACAAGTGGGGGGTGTACGCACATGTGTCAACCATTCGCTGCCAGGAAAGTAATAAAAGTCCGGCCGATCACGCCTGCCTAGGTTGTTTTTAGTCAGTGCTGCACTTGTGTTATCAAAATGACAATACGCCAGAAATTCATATGAACACACCTCATTTCGAGAGCACCATGCCCATCAGCATAGATATATTTATAAAGCACCATTGCTATTTAAACAGCACAGTCACAAGGCATTAAAATAGACTGTTGGCGAGGTGTAAAGATAGCATATATATGTATATATGTATATCAACAAGTATATATATATATATATATATATATATATATATATATATATATATATATATATATATATATACAAAAAAGAGACAAAAAAGAGACAATATTGAACTGTATTAAAAATTTACTAAATGGCATAAGATGGGAACGACACCTTTCAATAGCATTAATATTAATGAGTTATATAGGGCCCAGTTATTAATTGGCACTGTGTCCTGAGTGCATCTGCCCAGTGCCTGGGACTTTCTGAACTAAATAACCTTGATTTTTTTTTTTTGATTGATTGATATACTTTATTAATCCCACAATAGGGAAATTCAAAAAGTGAGAAAGATCAGATATAATACATTGGGAAAGAAAAAGACAGGTGATAAAAAAAAACAGCCCCAAACTATGATCCTAAACGATCACAGTTTGGTAACCCCCCAAAAAAACCACCTTAAGCACAGCACATACGTAACAACATAGATGGACATGGTCACGGTTTTTGGACTGGCTGCCATTTAATGGTCATTAAATTAATTTAAAGACCTATCTTGAGAGTAAGCCGTGGAGGCGTGAGGAGGTGGGGGTGTCTGTGTTTTCAGTTCGCAGATGTCATAGCGACACAGCATTTCTTTGTGTTTAGGCGAGGCTCACAGAAATTTAGCGTGAATCTCTCAATCTCAGTCTGGTCTCCAATAGTGTCACAAGCATTAAGAGACCATTTAATCAATTCTATGATTTTGTTGTTTTCGAAGAGCAGTTGTTAAAAGAGTCTTGCAGACGAGACAAGAAAAAGAAACCAAGCAGGGTTTTGATAAGGGACGAAGGGAAAGAGAAAAAATTATCTAATGCTTTAAGAGATTTTAGAGAATGTTTGTCTGGGGGTAAAATCTACAGAATGGACATTTTCATGCTGCTTTTAAACGTTTGCCCTGTGTTGTTGTCACAGTTTTCAAAAAAGGAGTGTGCTTAAGTTTACAAAGGGATAATATCCACCTATCAACAGGAGCACTGCTGCTTTGCACTCACGCTCTCTTTTCAGTGTTCTGTGCTTTTTCAAGCATTTACATTTAGAGCCCTGAACGAAAGGAATGAAAGGAACACTTGTTATAATCAGATCCTTTCTCATGGTCCCTAAAAAGGTAATGCCAATTGTCTGATAAACAGGCTGAAAAATAAAATACTTTAAGTTTTAAATATTTTTGGGGCTCATATAAAAAAAATATCTGTGTAAATATTAAAAGACAAAGAAAGATGGTTATACTGCTTTTACAAAAGCTGGTGCATGAAGTGAAAAAAATAAATAAAAAGAGGAACAAACAGAGTCTACTGTATGTAATAAATTAAATATACAAATAAATAATATTGCAAACTGTACATCAATACATAAATCGTAATTTGTGACAGTGTAAAACAGCAAGATCAGGTGCAAAGGTCATCTAATAATGCAAATTCATGAAAAAGCAGGGCGAAGGTGGGTCGATCCTCAGGTTTCTAAAAAAGGAGATAGTCAGTAAATTGTTATAAAAAAAAAAAAATTGTCATTAATAAGCTAAACGATTACTGTTATAAATGATCTAAAGTACAAATAGATTATATTCGACACATTTAAATTAGTAAACTTTATCTTGCAACTTATGCTTCATTCTTAACTACTATGTTTTACTTATTTGTCTTTTAATATTGTATCAATGTTCAGTTGTTTGCAATTTAAAGATTTCTGAATAAATTGGTTGTACAGTCAATAAAAGAATCTTATCTTATGATAGTGTACGGGGTCCATATACTTCCATTACAAACACATCACATAAGTTTAATGATGTCTAATAAATCTGTACAAGATAATTTATATACAGCTAATGCCAATGCTTAATGCTAATGCTAGGCCTGCGCTATCTCTCTCTCTCTCTACTTCCCCAAAACTCCTGCAAATATTATGCTCACATGTAGCTAATTATTTCTCCTCTTTTCTATTGGTTAATTAATGATTTGACACTTTCACCAGCATATACCTATAGCTGTTGTCATGTTTGGTTCTTTGTTCTGTCAACCAGTGAATTTGGTTTCTCTGTGCTTTTCTGTTGTTTTTTTACCTTGCCCTTTGTTGACTTGACACGTCTTTTGAATTGTACCTTGTTTGGATTGTTTACCTGGTTTCTACTTTGTTCCTGCTATAAAATACTATGTTCAGCAGTCACCGCCGTATACCTCTGTACATGACACTTATGTAAATTTAAGTCAGCTAGAGACTACTTCTATGGACAAAAGCAGATATTTCAATCGAATCTGTGCTAAATCTTGCTGTTTTTAATAATCAAGGTGGCAATTAGGTGGTCTGTCAAGGATTCCTCCTTTAATGTGCTTAGTATTTTATTGTATATCTTGGCGCTTCTGCCTTAAATTACATTGTTGTGTTGATTTCCCTATTCACTTGTTAAGTTTTGTTCAGGGTGAAAGTCATCTAGACTTGTGGTCTGCCATTCCAGAACATTTTTCCAGCATCCATTAGAGATTTCTTCTGTGGTGATCTCTGAGCGAGAAACTACTTTCTGTCTGCATTGAGTCATCTGGGTATCATCAACTTCTTGTGTAACATTCTCCTGGTTCTTTCCAGGCAGACCCCAGTCTGTGAATGTAGGCAGCCAATATCTGAACATTGGCATTCCACAGGGCTGTGTGTTAGGTACACAGCTGTCCTCCCTGTTTATTTATGAACCTGTTTGCTGCTACATACATGCAACATAATCAAATTTGCAGATGACACAAAAATGATCCTCTAGGTCAGCGAAGGAAATAAACTGGCCTACATGAAGGACACACTCCACATCATGAGTGTCGAAGTAGAACATGGATTTATTTTCTAAATAAAAACCCAATTCCTAACACATCGTCAAGAAGGAACTGCTGTCTTTACTGCCTTAAATACTTTAAATGTCCTTTATATTTCCTTTAATAATTTAAAAATAAAATTTAAAGCTGCAACTTTGTGGGAACAAAGATTTGGGAAGGCTAATTATTCTTGTTGGTTAGGTAAGTTATGCATGGAAGAATTACACTGGTCCACACAAATCCCAGCCAGTAACCCTATTGAACGCCTATGAGATGAACTACAACAGAGATTCCAAACCAGGCCTGCTAGTCTAAAATGGAAGGCCTTTTTTATAGACGGAAAGAACTTCCACTGCTTTGCCCCTTATGAAAGAATCTATTAAAGAAACTTTACATGAGATTTAAAACTATTAGGGAAACAATTTAAAATTTGATGTTATGAAAGGTTCTCCGGTTTCTTCCCACAGTCCAAAAACATGGATCAAGTCAATTGGGTTTTCCAAATTGCCCCATATAGAGTGTGTCTGTGTGTGTGAGTGTGTGCCCAGCGATAGATTGGCACCCTGTCCTGGGTGTATCTGCCCAGCGCCCGAGACGTTCTCCCCTGGATAGGCATGGGGAACCCGCCCCCCCCGGGACCCTAATATTGGATAAAGCGGAAGATAATGAATGAATGAATGAATGAAAGGCCTTGTAGTATAATGTATAGGTGTATAAATACTTGTGTCCTTATAGTGAAAATTTCTTACAGTACTTTGCAAATAAATCTACTTGTTTCCAAACCTCTCTTCCAAACCTGTTGTCATCATTCAACACCTGCTTTGCATCATAATTTCTAATGTTAATGTACATTCATAGGTAATGGGATTGCACAAATTTACAAGATGGCTGAAAGAGTCCATTACATTGTTTTCTAAAATTTTAAAATTTTTTCTAAGTGCTCCTTTTTTACTTAATGAATGCTTATAATGTTTCTATAGTATAGTGTTTAATATAATGTTATAAGATTGCTGCACTAGCGCTCAATTTTGCATTTGATAATAACCTTTACACATTTTCTCCTCACCTCTTTCCAGCACCACTGCATTAGATGAAAAACAGTTTCTGGACAGATCTTAGGCTTTTGTAAGCGTTGCCCCGCATTAATGAACTCCAACACCTCAGCATTAGTCCGACGCTCATAGGGGATCCGACCATTGCTGTACACCTCCCACATTAATACACCTGAACCAGAAAAGATAACACTCAATACAGATTTCTAATATTGCATCAAGCTTTACTTTGATATATCTTAAAAAGTGAGGAAAGGACATTTGTAAAAATATGTCTATTTTAAAAGTACATTGCTCAAACTTAAATGATGGACTATTATCACATTGGTATTACTATTTTTTTTTCCGCACATTTTACTTTTAATTTGGTCAGATCCAATTCCAGATGGTTAGTAATTACATATAGTACATTGGTTTACCACCGGATATAGCAGCTGCGTTCTGAAGCAGCCAGTAGAGGTCCCTGTTGTAGCAGCAGCAAGAAAATCTCTAGTAAAGCCTTCTGTTTTCTTCATTACAGATGTTTATTGTTTTTTTTTAATATGGCTTTTATAACATTTTTTTACCAAGCCACACTTTTTTTTTTACTGCAGCAGCCTTCTTTAGATCCTGTTTAGGCCTTAATTCCCTGGTTTTGCGCAATATAGGACTTTTTTTTTGCCATGTTTAAACCAGCATGTCTGTTAATTAGTATATTTGGTTTAATAAATCTGCATTTTAATGATTACTCAATTGTTTCCAGTGTTTCTCCTGGTGTCCATCTTTAGTTTAGACTAGCTTTTGCAAGTTTAGTGAGCCACATATATGATAAGAACAAATACAATGCCACCAGGCCACATATGGTTATCCATCCATCCATCATTCTCCGATTTATCCTCTATTAGGGTCGCAGGGGGGGTTTCCCATGCACATCCAGGGCAGAATGTCTCGGGCACTGGGCAGATACACCCAGGACAGGGCGCCAATATATCGCTTGGCACACACTTAGTTCACACAAACACACTCTATGTGGGGTAATTTGGAGAATTCAGTTGAATTGATCCATGTTTTTGGACTGTGGGCGGAAACTGGAAAACCCAGAGGAAACCCACGTGACACGGGGATAACATGGAGACTTTTATTATTATTATTATTATTATTATTAGTAGTAGTAGTAGTATTAGTAGTAGTAGTAGTAGTAGCACTTTACATAAATCCATTATCCATAATATATTATCAACAATTATACAACAATTATATAGGTGTCACGGTTTGTTTTGGTCACGTGGTGTGGGTTGGGTTATGTGTTCACGCCCCTGTAATCACGAGCACCTGGGTCTCATCATGTTTGTCTATTTATACCCTGCACTACCTGTCTCTCACGGCCAGTTTGTCTCGTGCCACGCCTGTGCTAAGCCCTGACACTACTAGCTCCCGTTCCTGCCTTGTTTACCTCGCCTAGTTCCTTGCGCCTTGTCGTCTGTCTCTGTGTGTGTTCCCTGTGTGCAGTTCGTCATCCTGCCGCCTTCGCCCCGTCAAGCCCCCTTCACGCTGTCTCCTGGAATTGGAACATGACCCACAGTGACGTCACCATCCACCGCCCCGTGTGTTGCTTCGTCCTGTGTGCTGTACTCCCCACTGTGTTCAATAAACCAGCACCCATCTCTCCGAGTAGCGAATCCGCCTTGCTCGGTCCAAGGACCATAAAATTACAAACTGGCCACAATGGATTCCTCGGAGCAACGCGGCACCGGAGCGGAGCTGGCACAACCACCACCAGCCGGACCTCAGCCCGATCCACGCCTGGAATTATTGTACAGCCGTCAGGAGGAATTGGCGGACCTGGTAAGCGAGCTGGCGTTACAGCTGCGGACCGCACTCGCTTCATTGCCTGCAGCCACCGTATCGACGGCTTCCCCGATCAACCAGGTACCGAACCCGCCGCCCGCGGTCGCTACGCGCCCCGACGGCGCCACCGTTCTCCCCGAAACTTATGAGGGCGACCTTCAGCGCTGCCGCGGCTTCCTATTTCAGTGTGAGCTGTACTTCAGTATCCGCCCTACGTGCTTCCCCACCGACGCGCATAAGATTGCCTTCCTCATCGGACTTCTACGTGGCCTCGTGTTAAGCTGGGCCGAGGCAGCGCAAGGGCTTATCTCTCCGCTGGGCACCACGTATGCGACGTTCATGCACAGGTTCCGTGCGGTGTTCGACCGGCCAGACTACACTGACGACGTCGACTCTCGGCTCCTTTCGGCACGCCAGGGAGCCCGCCCTGTAGCGGAGTTTGTGGTAGAATTCCAGACGATCACCGCGGAGTCGGGATGGCGTCTTCCGCCACGCGCTGAACTCCCAGATACGGGACAAGTTCGCAACCCGGGACCGACCCGAGACGCTACAGGACCTGATTAATCTCGCCGTACGCATTGACGGGAGAATCAACGAGCGATGCAGAGAGCGCCAGACCCGTACCGCTTCCACGCCTCGGACCCCACCAGCCGCCGCAAGAGATATCCCCACGTCAGAACAGTCGGAGGGTCCCGAGCCGATGCAGTTGGGATGCACCACTCTGGCCCCTAAAGTCCAGAGCATGCACAAGGACCAGGAGCTGTGTTTCTACTGTGGCAGGGAGGATCACCGGCTGCGAGATTGCCCCGTTCGCCCAAAGAGGACTGACTCGGCAGTAGGACTTGGGGTCCTGTCGAGTTCCACGCTAAATCCCCAAGCTCAACGCCTCAGCCTTCCCGCTACGTTTATCCTCTGGGAGAAGCAGGTGGCTGTAGAGGTGCTATTAGATTCTGGAGCAGAGGAGAATCTGATAGACGCGGGTTTTGCCAACCACCACGGCCTGGTGATCTCTCCCCTAGCTAACCCCCTCCATACGTTGGCCCTGGACGGTAGGCGGCTGTCTCCCATCACACACCGCACCTCACCCATCCGGCTGACTTTGGAGGGCAACCACCAGGAAAGGATCTGCTTCTCGGTGTTCCGGTCCCCCGAGGCCCCTGTCATCCTGGGGTACCCCTGGTTTCGGAAGCATAATCCGCACGTCGACTGGGTCAACGAACCGAGTGTCACTCATCCTGCCTGCTCGCCGCCGTTCCCCACAGCCACGCACCTGCCCGGAACAGCGCCAACACAGTGGACCTCTCCTCAGTTCCCAGCGAGTACCACGACCTGGGGGAGGTCTTTAGCAAGGACAAGGCCTGCCAGCTACCGCCTCACAGGGCTTACGACTGCGCCATTGACCTTCTGCCCGGGACCCCGCTTCCCTCCAGCCGGATCTACCCCCTGTTTCGTCCTGAGAAAGAGGCCATGGAGAAGTACGTGTCGGAGTGTCTCGCCACCGGCCTGATAAGACCCTCGACCTCCCCCGTACGCCTACCACCTGGTCCGCATAAGGGAGGGGGATGAATGGAAGACGGCGTTCAATATCCCCAGTGGCCATTACGAGTACTGCGTGGTCCCCTTCGGCCTCAAGAACGCCCCGGCCGTGTTCCAGTCTTTGGTGAACGACGTGTTGCGGGACTTCCTGGACAGATTTGTAAAGGTATACCTGGATGACATCTTGATCTATTCTAGGTCCACCAGCGAACACATCCGGCACGTACGACTGGTACTAAACCGACTACTACAGAACCGGCTGTACGCCAAAGCGGAGAAGTGCAGTTTTCACCAGGTATCCGTATCCTTCTTGGGTTTTATACTGTTCCCCGGGTCGGTGCGGCCGGATCCCGAAAAGGTCAGGGCCATTGCCGACTGGCCCACCCCCACGTCCAGGACAGAGCTGCAGCGGTTCTTGGGGTTCGCCAATTTCTACAGGCGCTTCATCAGGAATTACAGCAGCATCACGGCACCGCTCACCGCCCTCACGTCCACCAAGGTGAGATTCGGCTGGACCAAGGAAGCTTAAGACGCCATGGACGACCTCAAGACCCGTTTCACCTCTGCCCCCATCCTTGTCCAGCCGGACTCCGCCAAACAATTTGTGGTGGAGGTTGACGCATCGGGGGCGGGAGTGGGGGCGGTCCTCTCCCAGAAGTCTGATGAGGGTCGTCTACACCCGTGCGCCTTCTTCTCCCGGAAGCTGTCTGCGGCAGAAAGGAACTATGACGTGGGGAACCGCGAGCTGCTGGCGGTCAAGCTCGGGCTGGAGGAGTGGCATCACTGGCTGGAGGGGGCATCCCAGCCTTTTGTGGTTTGGACCGACCATAAGAACCTGGCCTACATACAGTCTGTCAAGCGCCTGAATTCCCGTCAGGCCCGGTGGGCCTTGTTCTTTGGTCGGTTCAACTTCACCCTCTCCTACAGACCCGGGACGCGGAACACCAAGCCTGACGCTCTGTCTCGCCTCTTCCATCATGAAGGTGAGGACGCCGACCCTGATGTAATCCTCCCTCCCAGTCGTGTGGTTGCAGGTATCGCCTGGGAGGTCCGGCAAGTCATCGAGCGCGAGCTGAAGAAGGACCCGGACCCAGGGGTGGGCCCACCTGACCGGACCTTCGTGCCCGCCGCCGCTCGTCCCACTGTACTCAAGTGGGGCCACGAATCCCGCTGGGCCGACCACCCGGGTGGGGCTCGCACAGAAGAAATCATCAGGCGCCGGTTCTGGTGGCCCTCCGTGGCGGCCGACGTCCGGGAGTTCGTCGCTGCCTGCACCACCTGCGCCCGTAACAAGACTTCTTACCAGCCCCCTGCCGGACTACTCCAACCGCTCTCCATACCTGGGCGTCCCTGGTCCCATATCGCCTTGGATTTCGTCACGGGACTGCCGGACACCAAAGGTAAAACAGTGATCTTAACCATTATAGACCGGTTCTCCAAGTCTGTCCGACTAATCGCTCTGGCCAAGCTTCCTTCCGCCCTAGATACCGCCAAAATATGTTTTGAACAAGTCTTCCGGATCTTTGGTATTCCCTCGGACATCGTCTCGGACCGGGGACCCCAATTCATCTCCCAGGTTTGGAGAGCCTTTCACAAGTTCTTCGGAACGGACGTGTCGTTGACGTCTGGTGGCCACCCCCAGTCCAACGGGCAGGCCGAGAGGGCCAACCAAGTAGTGGAGACCACCCTGCGCTGCATATNCTAGATACCGCCAAAATATGTTTTGAACAAGTCTTCCGGATCTTTGGTATTCCCTCGGACATCGTCTCGGACCGGGGACCCCAATTCATCTCCCAGGTTTGGAGAGCCTTTCACAAGTTCTTCGGAACGGACGTGTCGTTGACGTCTGGTGGCCACCCCCAGTCCAACGGGCAGGCCGAGAGGGCCAACCAAGTAGTGGAGACCACCCTGCGCTGCATATCCACCCAACACCCAGAACGCTGGAGCGAGAACCTTGCCTGGGTGGAGTATGCAATTAACACCGCGCGCTGCTCCGCCACCGGGAGGTCGCCTTTCGAGGTAGCACTGGGCTACCAACCCCCCCTGTTTCCGGAGGACCAGTCTGAGATCCACATCCGCCGCTGCCGCCGCACCTGGAAGAGCGCCCTAATAGCACTCCGCCAAGCCCAAGCAACCACCGTCACCTCCGCCAACCGCAAACGCCGCCTGGCCCCCAGTTACAAGGTCGTCTGGCTGTCCACCAAGAACATACCTCTAAGAACAGAATCCCGCAAATTGAGCCCCCGCTTCATCGGTCCCTTCCCGATCACCCGTGTCCTCAGCCCTGCAGCCGTCCGCCTCCACCTGCCCCGCTTCATGCGTATCCACCCCACCTTCCACGTCTCCCACATCAAACCCGTCGTCCACTTCCCGCTCAACCTCCCCCCCCCCGCCCAGCCCCCACCCCACACCTGATTGATGGTCAGCCCGCCTATACTGTCCACCGCCTGCTGGACTCCCGTCGTCGCGGCCGAGGCATCCAGTTCCTGGTAGACTGGAAAGGTTACGGGCCCGAAGAACGCTCCTGGGTGCCTCGGGCCGCTATTCTGGACCCCTCCCTCATCGCAGAGTTCCACCGCCGCTACCCGGGCAAGCCATTTAGGGGCACCCGTTGAGGGGGGGGTAATGTCACGGTTTGTTTTGGTCACGTGGTGTGGGTTGGGTTATGTGTTCACGCCCCTGTAATCACGAGCACCTGGGTCTCTTCACGTTTGTCTATTTATACCCTGCACTACCTGTCTCTCACGGCCAGTTTGTCTCGTGCCACGCCTGTGCTAAGCCCTGACACTACTAGCTCCCGTTCCTGCCTTGTTTACCTCGCCTGTGCTAAGCCCTGACACTACTAGCTCCCGTTCCTGCCTTGTTTACCTCGCCTAGTTCCTTGCGCCTTGTCGTCTGTCTCTGTGTGTGTTCCCTGTGTGCAGTTCGTCATCCTGCCGCCTTCGCCCCGTCAAGCCCCCTTCACGCTGTCTCCTAGAATTGGAACACGACCCACAGTGACGTCATCATCCACCGCCCCGTGTGTTGCTTCGTCCTGTGTGCTGTACTCCCCACTGTGTTCAATAAACCTGCTTTTGTTTGTAGCTCCGTCTCCAGCACCCATCTCTCCGAGTAGCGAATCCGCCTCGCTCGGTCCAAGGACCATAACAATAGGTTTAGGTTTATAACTTATTCATAATGCTTTTTATGAATTTTTTAAGACATTTGTCTTAATAGATGTTCATAATCACAGTCAAGTGTTATAACAAAATTACATAGTGCTTTATAACACAAATTAACATAATGGTTACTGGTCTTAATGGTTTTTACAATAAGTTAATGAACAGTTATGTGAAAAATATACATTTTATAATGCATTATGCCGCAGTGGGTTATAAAGCCCTTAATATGTGTGGCTATAAACACATTAACAAAGGCTTATGACAAGTCTTATAAAGCATTATGAATACCTTATAAAGCTTTATATATGTGTTAATAAATCATTATGAATACTGGATTTATGTAAAGTGTTACCTTATAATAACATTATTATTATTATTATTATTATTATTATTATTATTATTAATTATTATTATTATTATCCATCCATCACCCCATTCATCCATCCATCTATTTATTATCTTCTGCTTGTCTGGGGTTCGGATCGTGGGGACAGCAACCTAAGTAGAGAGACCCAGACCTCCCTATCCCCAGCCACTTGTACCCACACATCTGAGAAAATTCAGAAGCGTTTTAAGACCAGCAGGGAGAAATAATCCCTCCAGCATGTCCTTGGTCTTCCCTAGGGTCTCCTCCCAGTTGGACTTGCCAGAAACACCTCCCTGAGGAGGCGCTCAGGAGGCATCTCGAACCAAATGCCCAAACCACCTCAACTGGATTCTTTCTATGCGGAGGAGTAGCAGCTTTACGCCGAGTCCCTCTCGGATGACCAAGTTTCTTACCCTATCTCTGAGGCAAAGCCCAGATACCCTGCCGAGAAAACTCATTTTGACATCTTATATTATTGATCTTGTTCCTTTGGTCATTACCCAAACCTCATGACCATAGGGTAGGAACGAAGATCAACTGGTAAATCATATGCCTTGCCTTATGGCTAAGCCTCTTCTTCAACAGACAGACTCAGGTATAGAGTCCGCATCATTGCTGACCCCACACCGATCCACCTTTCAATCTCCCGCTCCATCTCACCATCACTCGTGAACAAGATCCAAGATACTTAAACTCATCCACTTTAGGCAAGGTCTCATTTTCTTCTTTGGACTGGTCAGGAATTCTTGTGTTTTATGAGCCCTTTCTATTTTTCATGGTACTTCCCATTTATTTGGCCTCATTGGTTAACCTATATTTTCTTCACTTTCTCTACTGTGTGAATGTTGCAGTCATAATCTGTAAACCTGTTGGTTTAGTCAGAACATCCAAAGCCATCAGCATGGAGAACATGTCTGTCTCTTTTCATACTGTGTTTGTATTAAAATTTATCAGCACCCCTGAGAACACCTTGCTTCTCCTGTTCTTTGCCAGCCCACTGTAGTTCATCATCAGTAATCATATTGCACTGTAGTTCATGGTTTGTCTGGTAGCTCAGTTTTTAGCGTTCTGTATTTTGTGGGATCCATCAATGTGGCCAGTGGTTCTTAGGCAAGGCTCTTAACCCCAAATTGCTCCAGGGTGCTGTATTATGGCTGACCCTGTACTCTGACCCTGGTTAGGTAGTCTGTCACCAACAAGCCTGTGCATTCTTCCAGTGACCCCAAAACACTTGTTGACACCATTCTTTTCCATCATGGTGGATGAATGATGGTTTGGGGACAGAATTCTTGTTTATGTCTGGTCTTGTGTAGTCCCCCCCACCCCAACAATGGATTTTCTACCTCAGGGCTTCCGACATAATTAACTTTTATTTTGATTTTGACACTTCCCTATTTGATCTACCTATCCTATGTTCTGTGTGTTCGTCACCTTTATTTAAAAACCTTTATTTATGTCAAATTGTCCTAGATTTGTTGTTTTTTTGGTTTGCCTTTGTCTGCAGCAGCCTCTGGTAAGACATGTTTAGGATGAGGATGAGTTTCTTCCCAACAGCGATTCAGCTATATATATATATATATATATATATGTTTTGTATATTATCAGGGTGATTGCCATATATTGTTATCTGATCTTTATTATTCTATTGACTTTCTTTTCCCACTGTTTTTGAACTGTTGACACAGTGGTCATTGTTGAGACCAATGCTTGTATACAGCTAAGGAATTGGAGAACTGTTACCAAGTCTCATTTTGTACCAAGCCAAAATTCCCATTCACTTTGCATCACAGTGATTTTTGCACTCCATAACTAAGCCAATTTGAGCTAAAACGACAACGACAACAATTACTAGAGTCTGTCTTTTGAGACAGGGTTGGTGAAATCGCAGAGTGATCGAGAGACACCCTGTTACCCCGCCACTCCCACTTTTTTTTTTTTACCTTGTTCTCTGTATTGCTTTAATATACATATGCACTGTATCTCCTACAGCCAAGCTGCAATCCCACTTTAATTTTGTTCTGGAAATTCACCTCTTTAATTTTGTAAATTCTGTGAATTCTGCATGATTATTTGGCCTGTATTCTTGTTTATAATAAAAAAATTGTTTACTTCATTTCCTGCACTATTTCCCTATTGTCTCTAGACTTCTCTAGATTTCCGGCGACAACGTGAGTGGCAGCCTTTCCTACCTATTTATCTACCTACCTACCTACCTACCTACCTACCTACTGACCTACTGACCTAGTAACCAGAAAGAATAAGCTAAGTGCTTACCAAAGGACCACACGTCAGACTTGCTGCTGAACTTGCCATAACTGATCACTTCTGGAGACGCCCACTTCATGGCAAACATGGCAGTGTAGCTGGTGTACTTGTCATCAGGTACAAACCTGTAAGGTCCAGCAGGTGAGATCATATAGAATGTATGCAAAAGTGATCTTGTTAATGTACCAGTAAATGATGTACTAGTGTAATAATGAAATCTATTTCTTACCTAGTCATTCCAAAATCTGCAACCTTAACCACAAGGTCTTTTGAAACCAGACAGTTCCTTGCAGACTGCAGAAGGATGCACATTTAGCTGAAGTTTAGTTATTTACCGACCATTTAATACCATTACAAACAACACAACTTAGTAAACAGGAATATTTACCAAGTCTCTGTGAATGAAATTTGATCCCTCCAGATATGCCATGGCTTCGCTTACATCTTCACACATGCGCAGAAGGGTCTTCTCAGGCAGATCCTTGGTGGTGCGCAGAAACTCAGCCAGGCAGCCATTCTCTACGTACTCGAATACCAGATACATGGGTGAGTGCTGAGTGCACATACCATGTAACTGCACCAGCTTAGCATGAGAGAGTTTCCTGTGAAACAGGAAGTCATACACTTAATTCAGCAAACTGCATGCTGCATATTCATGTGGCCAGCATTATCACACACACACAAACACACACACACACACACATACACACACACACACACACACACACACACACACATTTTTGAACCCTTTAGCACTTTTTTGATGTTATACTTTATGACACTCAAACGTGCTAAACTTTAAAAATAAAAAAATAAAAATTGAAAAAAAAAATTACACCTGTCTATTTATTTATGGTCAGTATTACATATCTGTAAGTAAAAGGGTATTTCTCATCTCATTATCTTCTGGTTAATCCTATATGTAAAGTTTGCAGGAGGGAGGGGGTGCGTTTCTGGCACTGGGCAGATACAGCCAGGACAAGCACCAATCCATTGCTTGATGCACTCCTACAGACACACACACACACACACACACTCACACAGACAAATAGAGGCACTTTATAGCAATTTTGAGCAGCCAATTCACCTTGAATTCATGTTTTTGGACTGTGGAAAGAAACCGAAGAACCCTGAGAAAACCCATGTGGACAATGAGAGAACATGGAAACATCTCTCAGATCGGGAATGGAAAATAGATCCCCAGCACTGAAAGGCGAACTTGCTAAGCCACCACTAAGCCACCATCCCACCCAAAATACATATTATGTAAACCTTAAATGATTTGTGGATAATTTCAGGGTGAAACTAGAATCAGGAGTTTTTAGTCTATAGGAGGACAAAATGAAGACGGAAAAGTTCAAAACCATCACTGAAGTGTTTGGACTCCACCTATCCACAGTCTGACAAGGAGTGGTTGACCAACAAATATTACCAAAGAGCAAATCATGTGAAGTTACAAAGTAACCCAAGATAATGTCTAAACAACGTAGAGTATGAACATCATCACATTAGCTAATTTTGATGTTCATGAGTCCACCTTCATTAGAACAATAAACAACAACTTTGTGCCTGGCAGGGTTTGCAAGGACAGGACTGCTACTCTGAATATAGCTTACCATTAACAGTTTGCTAACAATCACATGGATGAGCTGTTTTTATGGATGGGATCAAAATTGATCAGGATTAAATAAGCATGGCATCAAGGTTTCCAGAACCAGCCTTGCAACACGAAGGTTTAATTCTATGTCCTACCAAATACTATGGGTGAAGTGCTCTAGGGCAAGTCACCTAACCCCAATTAGGTGTGTTTAACTGCATGGATGGGTTAAATGTGGACACATTCCTCTGTGTGTAAGCACAGCAGGCAAAATTAATCACTTCATCATTTTGCTATATCTAGGCCAAGATGGCTTGTTATTATTTATTGACCAACAAAAAATATTAAGGAAATCATCAGCACAGTAAATATACAGATCCTAACTTCTTTAGAGATGGTTTTGTAATGTTTTTTAGCCTAGTGAGCACCTTTTCTAAAAAAGAGCATGCACTAAAACCAGATCATTAACCTATTGATTGAAAACATCTTACTATTTTTTTGCTCATGATGATAATGATTTAGTGTGATATTTTAGTAAATGATTTTTTTTTTAATGTTTATTTTTTAGGTATTTTAATAATTTATTAGAGGGAGCGATAGCTCAGTGGTCAGGGCGTTGGGCTATCAATCTGAAGGTTGGCGGTTCAAATCCCAGGTCCACTGAAGTTACCAGTGTGGGTCCTTGAGCAAGGCCCTTAACCCTCATTGCTCCAGGGATATTGTGATTAACCCTGTGTTCACCTTGTAAGTCGCTTTGGATAAAAGCGTCTGCTAAATGACTAAATGTAAATGTAAATGTATTGAGAATAATGAAACTTAGGATAAAGCGGAAGATAATGAATGAATGAATGAATGAATGAATGAATAATGAAACTTTCTAACACTGCGCTGTATGTATAGTGTGTAAGCAATAATGTATAAATTGAGGACAATAGTCTGATGAATAGTAAAGTCATGGTCAAGAGGAATAAAGCAATAACAGAATATTCCATTTTGTTTCACATTTAGTTCAGTTTGGAGTAATTTGCCTTTTTTCACAAGATATTTTGTTCATTTCATCTCCTATTGCTCTCTGGTCTTCCACACTTGGATTTAATAGACAGAACCTGGATTTGTTTTATAAATCGTTGTCTACATTAAGGGTTTTTCATTGAACTTAATAGTATTTGTTATACTTGTGGAAAATGAACACTTGATTAGAATGGCATGATGACTTAGTGCTTAGCACATTCTCAGAGCTGGGGATCCAGTTTTGAAAACCAATCTCCCCCTGTCCACTTGAACTTCCGCCAGGTTCTCTGGTTTTGTCCCACATTCCAAAAACCTGGATTCAAGGTAAATTAACTGCTCTAAATTGACCCAATATTTTCAGTCTGTGTGAGTGAGTGTGTGCCCAGTGATAGATTGGTACCCCCCCCCCCCCGTGATCCTAGTAGAGGATTAAGCTGATGATAATGGATGAATGAATGAATTAACACTTGATCATTACACTTGATTATCGCACGGTTAACACTGCCCCTGCCACTAAGCTTTGGTCCTCTCAAGATTTCTTTTTTAAAACAATCCTTGCCACTGTCACTATTGCCTGCTCTTTGGGGGCTTAGCCTTGGCACACGCTAAAGCTGCTTCAAGTGCTATTTTAAAAATCACTATATATTTAAATTAATTTTAATACATTTTAAGCCTGATTTTCAAATGAAGTGATTAGTTTAATCCAGTTTTTATCCAATTCTGGTCAGCCGCTTTATTTTCATGACCTTGGACAGCTTTCAGGCTTTTAGCCAGCTTATAAAATATCTTGTTCACCTGCCTATCACAACTCTAAACTCTCCTGCACATGCACCTTACATTGTCTTGTGTGGAATAGTATTCAATGCTGTTATTCATGATTGGTTTTATTAAAAACCCTTGTAGTGCTTTATCTTATGTGCTTGTTTGCATTGTTGGTCCATAACATACTTTATATTACACACACTAATACCAATGTACAATAACAGAGATTAAATGTTCATTAGTAGGTTCGGCTTACTATAATATAATTTCTTACATCATAACTATTGCCTCTTCTTTAAAATCTTCTTCAGACATGGCCTCCTCACGGATGGTTTTTATAGCCACCTTCTTGTCATTCCAAAGTCCCTCAAACACAAGTCCAAACTGTCCTCTGCCCACTTCCTTCACAAGAGTCAACTCCTTCATATCCAACTGCCACTTCTCTGAAAATTATAATCAAACTGCCGTTAATACTGCATTTCTGCATTATAAGATGTTTTTTTTACCCATAAAATAGACAGAGCATTATTGAAGGCCTAGCTGTAAAATGCATTGCCTGCCACTTGCGTTTACGTCCACAGAGTCTTATAAAAACAAAAATAACTGTATTTATTTTGTTTCCTCTATTATTAATCAGTTGTACATCAGAAAATTAGGAAAGTCTTAGAAATAAGGGACACTGTGAATACTGACCTGATGCAAGATCTTCAATTCTCTGTGAATGTTTGAGGTTTTCTGATACACAGTGTCTCAGGCGTGTTATCAAACCTTTGACATATGCATAAGAAGACATATTTATCACAATGCCACTATGTTGGATACACTTATCAACCATTTTATTGCGTACACCTCCTAAGTTTTACATTCTCTTCCTGTTTTTCAGTTCCACTGATCAAATAGACTTTTGTTCTACAATTATCGACTGTAGTCCATTTGTTTCTCTACATACATACTAAGAAACTACAGTCTGTAATTCTAAAACTACCAAGTCCATCAAGGAGGTAAGTGGAGAAACTATAGGCTGAACCTAATAAAATGGCCAGTGAGTGAACATCTGATTACTCTTCCTGATAACTCTACAGTTACTGTAACTTGCTGTTGTTGATATAAAGTGGTATTTTTTTTCCATGTGCAGTCAAAATAGTAAAAAAATAATAATGAAACTGAAATATTGCCTAAGTGTAAAAAAGAAGCCTGTCTTAGAACCTTCTGAATAGTTAAACTGCACTTTATTAATCAGATAAAATGAAGAATTTTACAATTTCCTTATATAGAATATTTATTTTATTTAAACATCTGAAATAAAATTGTCATAAATCCATAATTTAAATCTAGTTATTAATTTAATTCTAGTTATTTATCTTCCTATAGAAGAGAATATTTTATGTCAATTAGATGCTTCTTGCACCCGTACATACATGCAAGAAGCACTCGTGATTCTGCCACCAGTATGGTTTACTGAGTAATAAAAATAATGCTAATTATTTTCCCAGAAAAGATCTCCATTTATTGTCCTTGCTGCAAGTTGTGTATGTGTACAGTACATCATATACTTGGTTTGGGTGAAGAGAACCTTATTTCTATTAATGACTGATCAGAAACATTTTATCTATCAACAGCCTTTATTATTTTTAAAATCTGTAGCTAAGTGTCCTATAATTTTAAAGCCTCCCAGACACATAGGAGGGAGTCCTTCACTGACCTTTAGTCCTTATAAAATTTCTTTCTTTATAAAATTAAACAAATGCCACAAATTCTTTTTCCCACTGTCCAGGTAGAGGTTTAGAACAATGTAAAGCTGCTTTGAGACAATGTGCCAATGCAAAAATCACTAAATAAATAAATAATCTTGCACCTGTATTGTATAACCTCCACATGGTCCAAACCAGCACTATTACTATTTGAATTAATATTATTACTTTATACATCAATGCACGTTTCTTACCACCATATCAATGTTTAATGTCTAATGTCTGTACTACAGTTTTTACGTGATTTTCTTAGTAAATTAGTGGATCTTTCCATGAACTTTAAGTCACCAATGGCAAATGGATAGTTTTCCTGTCAAACTTGATCCTTACCACTTTGCTCCCTTGTATGAAGTACTAAAAAGCTTTATTATAATCTTTTGCTAAATATTTTGGATGTAAATTTTTATGATAAGTGTTTCAGGCAGGCATGTTCTCTTTCAAGCACTGAAGCCTTTTTACATTTTATTTATTCTTTGTTAATGTTTGGCCACTCCACTTCTCTTCAGTCCACTACACTCCAGTTCCATATTGTATTTTGTAAAAATAAGTAAAAATAAAAAATACATCCTTATAAGGACCTAAACATAAAGTAAAGTGAAATAAATTTTAAAAATATTTAAAGGAAAATATATATTTACATGTTTTCTCTTTAGTCAGGAAATTAATTAAATGTGGATACTGACTTCATGTGATTCACTGCACACAGCCTAATTATCATATATTTATGAGGGCTGCTTGTTTCAGAATTGTATAACAATTTACATCAATAGAAATAAAGAGCTTTTGTAATCATATTCCACCGATAAAATATATAAGTCAATGTGTGTAGTAATCAACTGTCTAAACCTTAGGTGTCAAACTCAAGGCCCACAGACCATATCCCATCTGTAATACAATTATATCTGGCCCACGAGATCATATTCACATTGATCTATGTAAAAACACACTTGTTACCAAGCATCCAGCTCCGCCAAAACAGAATATGTGCAAAGAATGTTTTGATTTGTTGAATTGTTTTTAATGGAAAGCACAAGTTTTATTATCTTTTTTAGGGTTTTCTGGAACATTCTTATATTTTGAATTTGTATGACTTTGACATGAACATCTTTATCTAAATCAGAAATATTTAAAGTTATTTACAGTTTAAGTTTTTCTTTTCTAAAATGAAAGCAAGAGCAAATAAAACTAAATGTTTTGAGTTGTTATTTTTACTTTTGCGAAAAAGCATAATTTGTATTTCATGTTTATTTTGCAGCATGTTCATTGTCAACTTTTATAATTTTGACAAGTGATATTTTTATAGAGATCAAAATATTTTAATTTATATAAAGCTGAAGTTAAATTATTAATAATATTCCTGTTTGTTTGTATTCTTATTCCTGTTCAGAAAACATTTACTTTTATGTAAATGTGTTCAATAAATTTTTATCCTGTTCAACCGCAACCTGAAATTAGAGTAAAGAGTTTTGGCCCCTTGTGCAATTAAGTTTGGCTACCTATGGTCTAAATTATATAAAAATACAATGTGGTGAAAAAAATACAATACAAGGTGATAAGATATCACCCTGAAACATTGGTGTAAGCACAACAACTGTTTTGAAACTCACCTGCTGCATTGTGTTGGTGGTAATGAATGAGTTCTGGGATGGAATTAAACAAATACTTCTCAGCTAAATAATACTTGTTTGTTTCATCTTCGGTCTGTCTGATCTTATAATGCTTGACCCTGGGAAATTTTTCCCCATTGGACCTGCAGAAAAGTGATATTTAGCAACATGTAACATTTTTCTGATTTAATCAAGGGATAGGCAAATATCCATTGTGTAAATATTAAGCAAAAATTTAAATTGAAATATTTATAGAATGCTATTTACCCTGCGGCTTTGGTAAATACAGAGACCGTGTACACTCCATGTTCCCGAGAGTCGCGTACCATAAATGCACCTTCTTTATTCTAATGAAAGCAGAACACAATAATTACTAAACTCTATTCTCAATTCATTGAGTAAAAAAATTATATGTGTAACAAGAAAATTAATTTAGATAGAATAACTTTCACATTGCTTTTATTACTGAATTTTTTTGCCTGTACATTTCAGTCATGCAAGTGATGCAGCTGAACAGGAAATCTCACAGCCACACAGGTTTAAAGGTTTTAGATGTGTTTGAACTCTGTGTACACATTTTGCAGCTGCAAATATTGCAAAAAAACAATAAAAAAAGCTTCATGTTCACTGCTGATACATTACTTAACATTGCACTGAAACTTGCACTCAGTAACTCATATTAAACTTTTTAACATCATCCCATACTTACATTCAAGAACATTTAACATTCTGAAACTGATTTGAAATGTTGCTTAATTACCACATTCATTAATAATTCTTCAGCTTTAACCCGGTTTATGGTCTTGTTATACCATCTGCAATAGAAACAAGGTCGGTTAAGCAATATGTCCTGTGATGTTCTAATCTGTTAAAGTTTGTATTAATTTACAAGATTCAGTTTAACATTTAAAATAATCCTGCAAAAATTGAATTTTTCTTACTCGAATGTCTCAATGTTGTCCTCTAAGGCATAAGTGCAATACGTGCAAGGTACAGTTCCCACATTTCTGAAAGAGAGTGGGAGAAACAAGTGAGGGGAAAGAAAGAGAAACGAAGGAGAGAGAAAATTCTTTTTTTAAACATATACCTTTAAATTGTATTAAGTACAACAAAAGAGAAAAAAAAGCCTACAGCAATCTGATTAGTGATGTTAAAAAATAAGTTAAAGCATGATATGGATACCACTATTAACTAAAGAGATTAATTTACACTAATATTCTTCAATTGACCAAATAGCTGTATCTTTTCTTATTAATCTCACCCCACATACTCAGATATGAATTATGAATTCATTTGGACCAGTGGGTTTTCAGGATCTTTCATTCTTACAGACATGTGTACAGTTTATCAATTTTTGATTTCAACAATGAGCAGATGGTAGCTTTTTATGTTGTGGCATGGCATTTTCTGACCAATAATTATTTATTTGCATTAAAAAAATAAAAATAAAAATAAATAAATAAATAAATAAATAAATAAATAAATAAATAAATAAATAAATAAATAAATAAATAAATAAATATATATATATAAGCGGCACGGTGGCTTAGTGGTTAGCACGTTCGCCTCTCAGCGCTTGGGATTCCCGGTTCGAATCCCCATCTGGGTGGAGTTTCCATGTTCTCCCCGTGTCTGCGTGGGTTTCCTCCGGGTTCTCCGGTTTCCTCCCACAGTCCAAAAACATGGATCAAGTTAATTGAATTCTCAAAAAAATTGCCCCATTTAGAGTGTGTCTGTGTGAGTGAGTGTGTGCCCAGCGATGAATTGGCACCCTGTCCTGGGTCTATCTGCCCAGCGCCCGAGACGCTCTCCCCTGGATGGGCATGGGGAACCCCACCGCGACCCTAATAGAGGATAAGCGGGAGATAATGAATGAATGAATAAATAAATAAAATAATAATAATAAATATATATATATAGGCGGCACGGTGGCTTAGTGGTTAGCACGTTCGCCTCTCAGCGCTAGGGATTCCCGGTTCGAATCCCCATCTGGGTGGAGTTTCCATGTTCTCCCCGTGTCTGCGTGGGTTTCCTCCGGCTTCTCCGGTTTCCTCCCACAGTCCAAAAACATGGATCAAGTTAATTGAATTCTCAAAATTGCCCCGTTTAGAGTGTGTCTGTGTGGGTGAGTGTGTGCCCAGCGATGGATTGGCGCCCTGTCCTGGGTCTATCTGCCCAGCGCCCGAGATGTTCTCCCCTGGATGGGCATGGGGAACCCCACCGCTAATAGAGGATAATGAATGAATGAATGGATAAATATATATATATACATAAAAACCCCATCTTGATTTTACCATTTTCAGTCTATGAATAAAAAATTAAAGACTAAAAAATAAAATTATATATATATCAAAATCAAGATGGGGTTTTAAGAAAATCATGCTTTATTCCATTTACTTTGTTGTGGCTTTAATAGCCCACACTATTGTTGAAAGCCTTTTTGCAAATGTAATGTGAGATTTGTGGCTGAAGGTGAATAACCCTTTAGAAGATCACTGTAGCATCTGAACATAAGAATTAGTCCCAGAGACAAACTGTCAAAAAGCTTGCTGTTTTGAAATGCAGACTTTGAAATATTATGCACAATGTGTGCATTTCTTTGGAGGGGCGCTTCAGCATTTAAATCACATATTTTTACCATGATGTTTTTGTGTCCTACATTGGCTGTGTTTTAGGGAGCAGTTTTCTTATCCAACATATCCCTGTTGCATTTGAGGACGGGAGGGGGAGCGGTGTTGGTGGAACTGCCATTCTGCTGTTCGTCCATCAGTAAGGTTGGCTGTAAGTCCCACTAAACCCTTTAAAAATAGTGTTGCCAGCTATAAGACACTACCCACTCACACTAACCCATTAATCATCCTAAATGTGTTGACTTAATAGCAGTGGTGCTTGTAAATATATGCACACTAATGGTCGTGGAGGTCTTTAAATGAGCACATGAGGTACATTTCTGGTGCATTGCTATCTTGGCAATTGAAAACACAGGTGCACAACCTAGCCAGGTTAACGTCAACAGTCAGACATTCATTGCAAAGTAACCAGCATTTTGGACAAACTCACACACACACCTCTCACACACACCATGGAGAACTGGACTAAAATCACAAACACACACACACACACACACACACACACACACACACACATTGTATGCCCCTTTATATTTGTAGATAAATACTGCTGAAAACACACTGTTTACATTTATAACTGTGGACATATTTTTGCACCTTGCGGCTCACACCACTAGGGGGGCACGTGCACTTTTCCCCTTTGTGTATTGTCCTGTAAGTTGTCTTGTATTTACTATAATTCTTGTTTTGCACACTTACACTTTATGTTGGGTTGTGTGGATGCTGTTATGTGTCGCACCTTGTTCCTGAAGGACGTTGTTTCATTCCACTTAATACTGTACACCACTTTATATTGTTGAAATAATAAATAAAACCAATAAAAATACTGTCACTGGGGCACCTGTCCGTCATTTAATTGTACTCATTGTCTCCATTGGGTGATTGGTTTATTTTGTGCACTGGGTGTTTTTTGTATTTAGTTCCTGTGTTCCATTACTCCCGTGCACGTCTTTGTTTGTGGTTTATCCCGGTGTTAGTTTGTTTGTTTTGTTCCCCCTTTCTGTTGGTGTCCCTACACCATTTTTATCAATAAATCCTGTTTTGTTTTTATGCCCGGTGTTCTCCGAACTCTCCTTCCGTGCTCAACCACGGTACAGTGCTGCGCAATATCCCCACGCAGGTTGTATCCGTGGGAGCGTTTTTTCCAGCGGACCGGTGTACGCATTCTTCTCCGTGTAGCCGTTCCCGGGAAACGCTCACTAGGCGCAAGCGGCATACGCATTTCCTCCCGCGTAACCGATCTCCCGGGGAAGAACGAGCGACTGCTAACAGAAAGACGTGCCCTACATCTGGAGGGTTCCGAGCACCAGGGGTCGCCCTTTGTCGAGCCGGAGCACCAGGGACCTCCCACTGCCGAGTCTGAGCACCAGAGACCGCCCACTGCCAAGTCCGAGCACCGGGGACCGCCCGCTGCCTAGCCCGGGCACCAGGGGCCACCTGTCTCCGATCCCGAGCGTCAGAGGCCGTCCGCCGCCGATCCTGAGCACCAGGGGCCGCCCATCGCCGACTCCGAGCACCAGGGTCCTCCCGCTGCCGACTCCGAGCACCGGGGCGCTTGCCCCGCCTCGCAGCTAGAGGGCGCCGATCCGCACCCCGCAGCGAGTTGGCGTACTCCACGCTTCGTCAGCAGGGGGCATTCATCACGCCTCATATCCAGAGGGACCCCCCCCTCATATCCAGAGAGACCCCCCCCTTCTCCGCGAGAACTTTTTTTTTTTTCTCTTTTTCTCCTTCATGGTGGCTTACCCCTTTTGCGTGACCGTTGGGGTGGGGGTATGCCTGGGGCACCTGTCCCTCATTTTATGGTACTCATTGTCTCCGTTGGGTGATTGGTTTATTTTGTGCACGTGACTGGGTGTTTTTTGTATTTAGTTCCCGTGTTCCATGTCTTTGTTTTTGGTTTATCCCAGTGTTAGTTCGTTTGTTTCGTTCCCCCTTTCTGTTGGTGTCCTCACACCATTTTTATCAATAAATCCTGTTTTGTTTTTATGGCCAGTGTTCTCCGAACTCTTCTTCCGCGCTCAACCACGGTACAGCGCTGCGCAATATCCCCGTGCAGGTTGTATCCGTGGGAGCGTTTTTTCCATCGGACTGGTGTACGCATTTTTCTCCGCGTAGCCGTTCCCGGAAAACGCTTACTAGGCTCACTAAATATAATATAAAATAAAATAACACTATTCTACATTAACACACAATTTCTCCCTTGTGCATTGTATCATTGAAATAGCAATCCACCAGACTGCACCAAAGTGGGACAAGTAAGACTGCACCTGGCTTTTGAAGGTAATTGACATTCTGTTTTATTGCATGCTATGCCGAAATCATGGCAATAAATAATTTAGAGGATCAGGATGTGCTTTTTGTGCCTTACTTTTCCTGTTCTTTCTTAAGCAAAGCCGCAGTGACACAGTGAAATCATACTGCACAGAGCACTTTTGATAAAAGTAAAAAAAAAAAAAAGCTAAAATAGGGCCCTCATAATTCATAAAATGTGGCACAATCAATATACATTGCAAAAAAATCATAAAAACTTGATGTAACATGCATAAATAACATTATAGGTCTTTGATGCTAGGGTAGGAGTTTAAGAAAAAGAATTTAGACAACTATGGTTAATTTGTTTTTTTTGAGGTGGTCTGAGTTTATGCTTTTAAAAGCAGTTAAACTTTACAATTAAACTTTCTTGTATTTACCCTTCTTTATTTCTGACGGTCCACCAGTTGGGTTGGGAGCTGTCAATCACCACATACTGCTCGCCTTTCTGCAATGGAATATCGGTCTCTTCCTGAGGGGTGAAGTTCCTCAAAGCCACTACAATTCGCTCCTCTGAGTATCTCTGTTTTGAACAAAATTAAACGTACCATGAGGTTCTGTATTTCTAATAATTAATTTAACTTAAAAACATGTAGGTCAGAATCTCTGAGGTATAGTGGTTTACCTGTAGTTCTGGTGTTGGAGGTAGAGGCTTCTTTGAAGCTAGCATAAAACCAAAAATAAATATTAAATCTGACTGTAAGAACGGGGTGTATATTATAAGATGAAAAGAAACAACAACAAAAGCACAACATACCACATCCACTTGGGTAATATTCACTGCAACCGGGGGCCAATTTTTCTGTCATATTGCAACATCTCCATCTTCCCTCAACCCAGAAATCAGGGTGGTAGTTCAAAGATAGATTGTTACATTTTGTCTCTTAATGGGTTAAACAGTAAAAATGCATAATTTGGTTAAAATAAAATATTAAAATTTAAACACTAGTAACATATATAAAGGTGACACATTATGGTCTAGAAAGTCAAAAATCAACTGCTCACCCTCTTTAAGGGCTCTGACCCATTTAAGCCTGCAGTCATTGTCAGGTGCAAACACATAAAGGTAGTAATTATCATATACAACCTGTAAAAAAAACCCAAAAGCAAAAATTATTGACTGGTCAAAAAATCAGATAAGGACATTCATTCATTCATTCATTATCTCCCGCTTATCCTCCATTAGGGTCGCGGTGGGGTTCCCCATGCCCATCCAGGGGAGAACGTCTCGGGCGCTGGGCAGATAGACCCAGGACAGGGCGCCAATCCACCGCTGGGCACACACTCACTCACACAGACACACTCTAAACGGGGCAATTTTTGAGAATTCAATTAACTTGATCCATGTTTTTGGACTGTGGGAGGAAACCGGAGAACCCGGAGGAAACCCACGCAGACACGGGGAGAACATGGAAACTCCACCCAGATGGG